>PVJA010038426.1:0-19764 GCA_004027025.1 Myocastor coypus
GCCGGGCAAAAAATTTTTAATTAAAAAAAAAAAAAATACAGCAGGACAGGAATCACCACACCAGGCTTCACTTTTTTCTTCTTTCTTGCTTTGTTTTTCAGTACTAAGGATTGAACCAAGGGCCTCCACACTGAGCTATATCCTTAGCCCTTTTTTTATGCTCGAGACACTCTTGCTAAGTCTCTACACTTCCCAGGTGGAGCTTGAGCTTGTAGGCCTCATGCCTCAGCCTGTCAGACCACTGGGATTACAGGTGTGCACCACCATACCCGGGCCCCCTGTGTGACTGGGCTGGGAATGTGCTACCGAGCTCGAAGAACTGAGGTACCCCATAGAGGAAGTAATCCTCCTGCTAGCCACGATGATGTGCTGAGAGCAGTTGATGACACTGAGCAGGGAACACCGAGAAGTACTGACCACTCTGCTTATTTCTCGTCCTCTTCCCCCACCCAAGTATCTGGGCCACGTGGAGGTGGAGGAGTCCCGGGGGATGCACGTATGTGAAGATGCCGTGAAGAAGCTGAAGGCGGTATGTGAGGGGCTGGAACCAGGGACCGGGCAAGGCCAGCGGGGCAGAGGCAACACTGACCGGCCACTCTGTCCCCACCCCCACTCCAGATGGGCCGGAAGTCTGTGAAGTCTGTCCTGTGGGTGTCAGCTGATGGGCTCCGTGTGGTAGATGACAAGACCAAGGTAGGAGGTCTGTGGGGGTGGGGTGAGCACCAGTGGGCTGAGGGCCTCACGCCGCCCAGGTTGGGGCTGATGACCCTTTCCAGCCCTCGACCTGGGGAGGCCCTCCCTTCAGGACCTTCTGGATGACACTGTGCCCCCGCAGCAACGTGGCTTGCTGCATAAGCCTAATTCAGGAATAAGGGCAGGGTCGTTTGTGAGCTGGTGCAGAGAGAGGGTCAGAGCAGAGCCTGGAGTGGGCCCTTCAGCCCTGGCACTGGCTTGCCACTCGCCAGCTGGAGGTGCAGGGCATAAGATGGAATCCTTGGGGCCCTGGGTTCCTCCTCTAAAAAGCAGAGCTCAACACCTGTAATCCCAGCAGCACTCAGGAGGCTGAAGCAAGAGGATCATTGCGAGTTCAAGACCAGCCTGGGCTACAAAGTGAGCTCAAGATCTTCCTGAATTGCACAGTGAGACCCTGTTTAAAAAAAAAAAAGCAGAGCTGGGCATGGTGGCGCATGCCTGTAATCCCAGCACTCGGGAGGCTGAGGCAGGAGGATCGGTGTGAGTTCGAGACCAGCCTGGGCTACAAAAGTGAGCTCAAGTTCAGCCTGAACTGCATAGTGAGACCCTGTCTCAAAAAGACAAAAAAAAAAAGGCAGAGCTCAGAAAAGACCCTGCTGAACCAGTGAGATAGCTAAGCAGTGTAAAGCATCTGCTTAGGCAAGTGCAGGGATGTGGTTTGCTCCCTAACACCGCATGCTGTGCCAGCCCCGCCCCTAGGGCAGCCTTAGGCCATACACAAAAAAGACCCTGCTGTCAAATAGAAAAGTACTGCAAGCTGATTAAAATGCTGCCCACCACATCAGACCAATACAAGGTGGCATGCGTGCTCATTTTCATTCTGCCCAGCCAGGAGGTCCGTGGGGTCAGGAGCTAGCAGTCTGCTCTCTAGTAACTCCCGGTCCCAAGCTAGAGATTGTCTGAGAAGGCACTCATTGCCCTGAGAGTTGGGCTCATGCACAAGAGTGTTCCCCATTTGCACCCAGTCAGTGTCCTTGGCCTGAGGACGGTGCCCTGCCCTTCTTCATAATTAATAGCCCTCCAGTAAGCTCTGCCTGGCTCCCTGCACGTTGCATCAAGGACCCCTTCTTGGCTCCTGCAAGCACCTGGCCTCCCCCTCAAGCCCCAGCTCACCTGTGCATGCCTTGGTATTGCACCCTGGGTATCTCTAGCTGTCCCCATCTCGTGATGGATCTGAACTAGAAGCCTCCTCCTAGGCTGCCCCACAACCAGCTCTGTGACTTTTAGGACAAGATTTAAAGTGATGTTAAGGAGTGTTGAACAAATATATGTACGACAGTTCACAAGCCAGGTGTGCTGGTTAGTGCATGCTTATAATCCCAGCTACTACGGAGGCTGAGGTAGAACAATTTCAAGTTCAAAGTCTATCTGGGCAGTATAGACTTTGTCCCTAAATAAAATAAAAATGGCAGGGCATGGTAGTGCATACCCTACTGGAGGCTGAAGCAGGAGGATCACGTCAAGTTTGAGACCAGCTTGGTCTAGGCAGTGGGTTCAAGGCCATCCTGTATATAACTGAGACCCTGTCTCAAAACACCCAAAAAATAACCACAAAAAAAGTAAATAAAATATACAGGGACCATAGCTCAGCACTCCCTGGGTTCAATCACCAGTACTATAAAAGGAAGGAAGGAAGGACTCACACCACTCTCATGGCCCTCCTAGGACCTGCTGGTGGACCAGACCATCGAGAAGGTTTCCTTTTGTGCACCTGACCGCAACCTGGACAAGGCTTTCTCTTACATCTGCCGGGATGGCACCACCCGCCGCTGGATCTGCCACTGTTTCCTGGCCCTCAAGGACTCCGTGAGTAACGCTGAAACTGGTGTGCTCCTCCCTCCCTGGAGTCCCAGCAGGCTGTGAGCCCTGGACAAGAGGCTCGGCCCTCCATGCCTAGGAGCGAGTGCACTCAGCTTCTCACTTAGAGGATTCTTAAGAGACTTGAGTGGGGCAATGCGAAGTGTGCAGAAGTGCCAGGTGCACACCAGGTACGCAGGAGAAAGCTGTCGCCCTCCTAGCTCCTGGTGCGTGGTTTTCAGCACGCAGCCCTGAATTCTTGCATCTATGAAAGCCCCTCCTCCCCCCCAGATTGAGTTATGGGGAGTTTCTTCCCCCCCCCCCCATGAGGATCCCTTGGGTCCTTCTCAGATAATACTCCCAGGGCATCCCTCATTTGTTCGGCCTCAGTATATTTTGTCCAGAGTTCTTAGTGCTTTAGGGGGAAGGTCATCTTCCCCTCTGAAAATCCAATGAAAGCAACCAGTGCACTCTTCTGAATTCGCACAATTAGGACACTGAGAAAACCCCCAGATAACTGGTTTTGGTGAAATAGATGTTTGTTTCATGTAAAGAAAACCCAGAGGCAGGCAGCGTGGCACTGGCATGACATCTCTCTGCTCACTGGGGGCCCCGGTTCCTGTCATCTGGTGTGGTTTCCCTTCATGCTCCGAGATGAATACGCGCACTCTGGCTTTTATGTCTGCATCCCAGTCAGCACAAAGGAAGCCGGAGAAGCAACACACTTGGCCCTTTTTAGGAATGGCACAGTATCCAGCCACACGGACATCCCTAGCTGCAAAAGGTGATGGAAAATACCACTTTTTTTAAAAAATGAGCTGGGTGTGTGGTGACGCACACCTGTAATCCCAGCATTTGGGAGGCTAAGGCAGGAGGATGGGTGAGAGTTCAAGACACAAAAGTGAGCTCAAGGCCAGCCTGAACCGCATAGCAAGACCCTGTCTCCAAAAGACCAAAAAAAAAAAAAAAATGTATTCAGTACAGGGTCTACGGGGGCTGCTACGCAGATAGGACTTCTCATGATCCCCCTGTTTTCAGCCTCCCAACTGCTGAGATTACAGGCATGCGCCACCGCGGCCAGTCTCAATCGATGTCTCACTGCGCCCCCAGGGGCAGGGTCAGCAGGGCATGCTGGGATCAAACCCCTGAGGCTGCGCTCTGCCTAAGCAGGCACTTTAGTTCACTAAGCAATCTGGCTGACCCAAAAATGTCATCTTAATTTTTCCCTAGCCCCTGAACTCTGAACTCAGACTCCAAACAACTGAGAGAAAGCTTCAGTCTCTTTTTCCTACATTTTGGAGTGCCCTTTGGTTGCAAGCAATAGAAACTGATCTTGCTGATTTAAACCCAGAATATGAATAGAAGACAGGTGGCTGGGGATATAGCTCAGCGGCAAGCACCTGCCTGGCAAGCACGAAGTCCAAGTTCGAGCCCCGATACTGCAAAAAAAAAAAAGAATGAGGCCTGATGTACTGGTACACATTTGTAACCCCAACACCCAGGAGGCTGAGGCAAGTGGAGCACCATGAGTTCAAGGACAACCTGGGCTACATGAGTGAGTTCAAGTGCAGTCTAAACTGTATAGTGAGACCCTGTCTCAAATGAGCCAAAAAAAAAAATTGGGGTGGTGAGATGGCTCAGTGGTCTAAAGCAACTGCTTAGGAAAGCTTAGGCAACCATAGGGACATGTCCCCGGCACCACATGCTGCGCCAGCCCCACCCCCAGGGCAGGATGAGCTGGCCATAATATAAAAAATAAATAAAAATAAAAAGATTAGTGGGGGCTGGGGAGATAGTTCAGCAGAATAAGTGCTTGCCTGGCAAACACAGGGACCTGAGTTCAATCCCCAGTCCCACACCAAAAAAAAAAAAAAAAAAAAAAAAACCCGGGCGACAGGGTTCTGGGCATGCAGGGTGTTGGGCCGTGGTCTGATCAATCATCTGTTGCTGCATAACCAAGCGTCTCAAAATTTCATGGCTTAAAATTGCAATCATTTCTTTTCTCGTGCTTTCAGTAGATAAGGAATCTGGGGAAGGCCCAGCAAGATGGCTCCAGCTTCCCAGGCTCTCACGCTGGTGCCTGTCCTCCTGTAGTCTCAGGACCTCTCTGCAGGACTTTTCTTTTTACTGGGGGTCAGTACCAAGAATCAAACTTAGGACCTTGCACTTGCCAGGTCGGCGCTGTGCTGCCGATGTACATCCCTGGCCCTTCTTGGACCCTTTTGGGCATGGAGACTCAGGCTCAGGACTCCAGCATGTGTTGCAAGAGAAACAGGGGAAGAGAAGGCAAGAGACTGGTAGCCTGGCCCGAGAAAGTTCTAATGGCCCTGGGGCTCCATTGTGATAGCACCCAGCATGGCACCTGTGCTACTGTTTGCCCAGTGGGTCCAGAGGTCTTGCACAGTGAGGAGGAACCCAGCTTTGAGGAGGGAGGGGAAGGTTCTGGAAGCATGTGCAGTACTGTAAATTGGTTGCAGCTGTTTTCAGAAATCACCCTCCACATAGCTGGTGGTTATGGATCCAGCGACCAGCCTCCGGGCTGTGTGGGGTCTGTGGGGCCTGGTGGCTTCTCCCTCTGGGGATGATAGCAGCGGTGTGTTGGGATCACACCCAGAGCTCTGCACATGCCAAGGACATAGCTCAGCGGCATAGCGCCTGCCTGGCAAGCACAAGGTCCTGAGTTCAGTTCCGAGTACCAAAAAAAAAAAAAAAACTCTATGCTGGGTCGGTTACTGAGTGTTCAGTAAACAGGAACTGAACACAGCCTTTTGTGGATGAGCCTGGAAGGTAGAGAAGGGCAGGGCCGTCTGGTCCTGACAGAGCCGAAGCAAGCGAATTCTTGCGGCTCAGCTGTGGTTGTAAGCAGCAGCAGCGGCAGGATTCCCCAGATTCCTCAAATGTAATTGTTTGTTAGGTGAAATTCCCATAAATTAGTCACTTCCAATTGTACAGTACAGCGGCCTTCAGGACGTTCACAGAGATGTGTAGCCACCCCGTCAGTTCCAGAACATTCACCCCCAGCCCTGTGTCCATGAAGCTGCCCCTCTGTCCCCTCCACACACCCAGGAGGCTCCTGGAACCTCTCACCTCCCCCAGCTTTCCCCCTCTAACATTTAACTACTCTTGATATTATTATTATTATTATTGTTGTTACTGGTGGCAGTGGTGTTTATACTGGGGATCAAACTCAGAAACTCGGGACCTTGTCTCTGCCTATCTGCCTTGGTTTCTTTCTCCTCCCTCCCATCCCACACTCCCTCCCCGTCTCCTTCCCTCCCTCTTCCCTGTCGGGTGGAAGAGGTTTGTTTCTTTTTTTGTGTGTTTTTTTTTTTGTTTTGTTTTGTTTTTGTTTTTTTGAGACAGGGTCTCCCTATGCAGTTCAGGCTAGCCTTGAGCTCAGTTTTGTAGCCCAGGTTGGTCTTGAACTCGCACCAATCCTCCTGCCTCAGCCTCCCGAGTGCTGAGATTACAGGTATGTGCCACCACACCCAACCCTTCTCAGTGATCTTTGATGCACAAATGTTTTTAATATTTCCAAGCTCAATTTATGGGTCATTGTCTTACATTTAGGTTTTTGATCCATTTAGAGTTCAACTTTATCTGGCAGTGGTGGGCACTGAATCGGGGGCCTTGTGCATGTTAAGAAAGCGCTGTACTCTGAACCACGTCCCCATCCTTGCGTTCACTTGGGTATCCCGTGTCAGATGGGGCTCCAGCTTCATTCTTTGGCATGTGGATGTCCAGTTTTGGGGGCACCATTTGCTGAGACACTGCTCTATCACCACTGAATGGTCTTAGCACCTTGTTGAAAATATACTGACCCACTGGGCATGGTGGCACATGCCTGTAATCCCAGCACTGGGGAGGGTGAGGCTGGAAGATCTTGTGAGTCTGAGCCCAGGGCCATCCTGAACTGTATCCTGAGACCCTATCTCAGAAAGAAAAAAGGAAAAGAAAGAAAGAAAACAGGAGCTGGGGAGATGGCTCCGAGGCACAAGTGCCTGCTGGGCAAGTGCAAGGTCGTGAGTTTGAACCCCAGTTCCACAAAAAAAAAAAAAAAAAGAAAGAAAACAAACATATTGACTACCTGTACAAGAGTATTTCTGGGCTCTCAATTTTTTCTCATTGGTCTATGTATCTATCCTCATACCAGTACTGCACTCTTCTGACTGATACAGTTAGGTTGTAAGTTTAGAAATTAGCAAATTCATTCTTCTGTTTTTCAGATTTGCATTTTACTCTCTTAGATCTTTGGGAATTCCGTGCGTGTATGTATTTTTGTATGTGTTTGTCTGTGGTACCAAGGATTGGACCCAGGCTCATTGCTCTGAGCTACATCTCCTGATCTTATTTTTTTATTCTTATTTTTTTTTTATTTTTGAGCTGGGCTTTCAGCAAGTTGCTGCTGTACTCCTGCCTCCACCTCCCAGAATGCTGGGCTCACAGGCAGGCACCACCATGCTGGGCCACCTAGTGCTGTGTACTTCAAGCTGCTGTTGAGCTCTCTATGTCATCCACATTGCCCTCGAACTCAGCGATCCTCCTGCCTCAGCCTCCCAAGTGCTGGGATTACAGGTGTGTGTGTGTCACCACACTGGCCTATTCTTATTTTGATTTTGATTTTGGTGGTGTCTTGCTACATTGCCCAGGCTGGCCTTGAAACTACAGTCCTCATGTCTTAGCCTCCTGAGGAGCTAGGGCCACAGGAACGTGGTGGCCACCATGGCAAGCGCCCTTTCATTGCTTCTGTTTATTGTCACATTCTAGTAAGAGTGATTACAACAGCTAGGAATGGCGGCTAGTGCTGCCATAGGGTTTTTATATATTGAACCAGCCTTATATTGTGGGATAAATGTCACACGATTGTGGCATATAATCCTTTTAATATGATTAATATTAAGATTTTTTTTAATTTTATTTATTTATTTTTTCTTGTTTCAGAACCTTTATTTGTTTGTTTACTCATTTTTATGGCTGGCTCAGCCCGCCCCAAGGGCAGGGCTGGCACAGCATGTGGTGCCGGGGATCGAACCGCAGTCCCTGAAGCCACCCAAGCTTTCCCAAGAAGACGCTTTAGACCGCTGAGCCATCCCGCCGGCCCCAATATTAAGATTTTTTAAAACCGTATTTATTTACTTACTTGGTACAGGATCTTGCCACACAGCTCAGACTCTTAGTGATCCTCCTGTCTCAGTCTCCACAGCACTGGGATTACAGGCGTACACCGCAATGCGTGGTTTCAGTGGCCAATGTGGCATGGGACCAGCATGGCATGAGTACCAGGGATCAAACCAGGTCCTTGCACTTGCCAGGCAGGCATTTAGACTGCCGCGCTATCTCCCCAGCCCTAGTGTTAGGATATTGATGGGCCAGCCCTACAGCTCAGCAGACTAAAGAACCTGCGTAGGCAGAGGGCAGTAGCTGGGGTTCAATTCCCACCGTGCCCTGCCTGTCCCCACTGCGGGACACACTGAGACAGTGACTGAGACTGGAGGTGGTGGCGTGCACCTGTAATCCCAGCACTCTGGGAGGCTAAAAACAGAAGGATCACCATGAGTCTGATCTACGTGGTCAGACCCCATACACCCCTTGAGAAAGTTCAGTTGTAGACCCCTTGTAGACCCCTTGAGAAAGTTCAGTTTACTAGATTTTGTTTTGTTTGTTTTTAGTTTATCAGTGCATAAGTGCAGATTACGTTCTTTGTGTGGACTTACTACATGCATATAATAATTCTTTCCTTTATCCCTTCTCTCCTTCCCTTGACATCCCTCCATCTCTTGATCTCTTCCCCCTTTGAGAACATGCTATCTTCCTACCTCCTATTGCTACACAATTTTTGGTTGGTTGGTTTGTTTGTTTGTTTGCTTTCACAGAACCAGGGATCAAACTCAGGACCTTGCACTTGCCAGGCAGGCACTTGTGCCCCAGAGCTATCTCCCAGCCCCTCTTACTAATATTTTTGTTATGAATTTTTGTCTTCAAGTTTAACATTGAGAAGTTTCTGAGCATCTTTGTCAGGAAACAGAAGTCAAATACTTCTCATATGAATCCCAATTCTGCCACTCCACTCCTTAGATTGAGGATATTGGTGTCCCACTTGAGCCTCTGTTTTTTCATCTGTAAAATGGGTTCCTAAGAACATCCACCTCCTGGCAGTGCTGAGGAGATTGTGAGAGGGTGCCATTTCAGCCCAGGGCTGGGGAGAGTTGTGGTGACATACGTGTGGCATTTCCCATCTCCTTGCTGCACACGTGGGACGTAGCAACTCATTCTTGCAACAAGCCTGAGAAGCAGTTGATGAGGACCTTAGTTTTACAGGGAAGGAGACTCCCACGGAGAGAGGAAGTGGTTTCCTGAGAGCTCACTTCTAGGAGTGGGGTGGAAGTCAGCACCAGCCCAGGCTCCCTAACATGGGAGCACTGAAAGGAGGCACTCAAGGAACAGGGGCTGCAAGTGGTGCATGGTGGTGCACACCTGTGATCCCGGTACTTGGGAGGCTGAGGCCGGAGGACGGCTGTGAGTTTGAGGCCAACCTGGACTACATGGTGAGTCTAAGACCAGCATGCACTGCCAAGTGAGACTCTGTGTCAGACAAACAAGACAAACAATGAAAATCCCGCCAACATTTTATTACTAGTCTTCTCAGTGCATTACATTCCCCGACCTTTACTTTTCTACTTTTCTTCCTCTTTTCCTTCCTCCTCCTCCTCCTCCTCCTCCTCCTCCTCCTCCTCCTCCTCTTCTTCTTCTTCTTCTTCTTCTTCTTCTTCTTCTTCTTCTTCTTCTTCTTCTTCTTCTTCTTCTTCTTCTTCTTCTTCTTCCTCTTCCTCTCCTTGTCCTTCTTCTTCTGTATTTAGGGCTGGGTCTACAGGGTGGTCAGGGTTTCACTACATACATCAGGGAAATCCCACTTTCTAAGCTTGTTTCTAGGCTCACTTTCTACACTACAGAGATCAGCCTTGTAATAATTCTCCTGTTTATAGCCTCTCAACAAGCACGCGCCACCACGCCTAGTCTCAATTGCTGTCTCAGTATGCCCCAAGGATGGGACCAGCACAACATGCTGGGGATCGAACCTGGCTGCTACACTCTGCCTGAGCAGGTGCTTTAGTCCACTGAGCTATCCAGCTGTCCCAAGACAGGGTCTTACTATGTAGTTCAGGCTGGCCTTGAATTCTCTATGTAATCTAGGCTGCTGATCCTCCTGCCTCAGCCTCCAAAGTGCTGGAATTATAGGCATGTACTCCATGCCCAGCTATTTTTTCTTTTTTTGTCTTTTTGAGACAGGGTCTCGCTACGCAGCTCAGGCTGGCCTTGAGCTCACTTTTATAGCCCAGGCTGGTCTCGAACTTGCACCAATCCTCCTGCCTCAGCCTCCCGAGTGCTGGGATTACAGGCATGCGCCACCACGCCCAGCTTTACTTTTTTATTTTATTATTATGTTTTTTATTTATGTTTTTCTTGTTTCAGAACCTTTATTTGTTTACTCACTCATTTTTATGGCTGGCTTAGCCCGCACCCTGAGGGCAGGGCTGGCGCAGCATGTGGTGCCAGGGATCGAACCGCGGTCCCTGAAGCCGCCCAAGCTTTCCCAAGCAGGCGCTTTAGACCACTGAGCCATCCTGCCAGGCCCCCCAGCTTTATTTTTATTTATCTTGGAACCAAGTTTCACCCACCACCAGGTTGCCCAAACTGGGCACCAATTTGTGATCTTCCTACCTCAGCCTCATGGAGTGCTGGAAGTACGGGCATGCACCCGCATACTGGGCCAACTACCAAGTGTTTTTCAAGCATGCAGTAAGGTCAGTGGCCTTACACAGTCCCCTGCCCTACATCTTCTCACAGATGTTTGCAGTGCTTGCTGTCACAGAGCTCCCGGCTTCTGTCAGGGTCCATTTCACGATGCAGACATCTTCCACCAAGCACTCCAGCATGCGTTCCATGAAGTAGAATTCACATTTGTTTCCAGCCTTTTGCATATGCCTGTCTTAGTTCAGGCTGCTATAAGCAAATACGTAGACAGGACAGCTCAGACAAGTATCTGATTCTCAGTGTCATGGCTGTGACCCAAGTCCAGGGTAGCATGATCTGGCTCTTCTCACAGGCTTGCTTCTGGGCTTGCAGGATGGATTGTCACATGGTGCAGTGGGGGTGGAGTTGTACTTTTTGTCTTGGGGGAGGGAAGCAGCCCTAGTGATTAAACCCAAAGCTTCTGCATGAAACCACAAGCAACTCTTTTTTTATACTTTTTTTATTTTGAGACAGGATCTCACTAAATTACTAAATTGTCCAGGTTGCACTTGAATTTGAGACCCTCCTGCCTCAGCCTCAAAGAGTACTGTTAGGGTTATACCCTAAACCCAACTACATTGTGTTTTCCTATCTCAAGGCCCCTAACTCATGCCCTAACCCAATCCTAATCCACAGGCCTCACTCCAAAATACTGTGCCATTGCCGGCTGTACTGCATGTTTGCTGAGCTCTGCCAGCTACACATACTGTGTTCCTGCCTCTCTGGCAGCCTGGCAAGCATTGCCAGGAAACATCCGCTCGCAACCCTGCCCCGCAGAAACGGTCCCCCAGGAAACGGCCCCACCGTACCTTAGCTTTGGCCATATCAGAAAGCCTTGGGAAAAAAAAAAAAAAAAAGGAAAGAAAGAAAGCCTTGGAAGCATAGCTGTCCTGCACGTGCCTCCCTAGCTGGCTTCTTTACTAGGGTTGGTTTGGGGTGTTGCTCACTATATTGCCCAGGCTGTGTGGAGCTCGTGAGCTCCAGCGGTCCTGCCTCAGCCTCCCTCCCACCCGCCTCTTCTGTCCTCTTGCTCGCTCTCCATCCTTCCCTTGCGTGCTGGGGGAGCAATCCAGGCCTTGCAGGAGCAGGCCTGCGCTGACCACTGAACCACCCCAAGTGCTCCAAGGCCATGCTGGAGTGCCACTGAGCCCGAGTCGGGAGCCTGCAGGCATGGCATATCTGACCCTCACTCTCGGCACAGGGAGAGAGGCTGAGCCACGCCGTAGGCTGCGCCTTCGCCGCCTGCCTGGAGCGGAAGCAGCGCCGGGAGAAGGAGTGTGGGGTCACCGCGGCCTTCGACGCCAGCCGCACCAGCTTCGCTCGGGAGGGCTCCTTCCGCCTTTCCGGGGGCGGGCGGCCCTCAGAGCGCGAGGCTGCGGACAAGAAGAAAGGTGGGTGCAGGCTATGCAAAGCAGGGGCCTTGGGCCAGGTGCACAGGGACATCGGGAGTGCCACCACAGTGTGGGTGACAAAACCCAAAAGCCGGGCATGGTAGCACATGCCTGTAGTTCAGGCCCAGCCTGGGCTGCAAACTGAGCTCAAGGCCAACCGAATTGTGTAGGGAAACCCTGTCTCAAAAAGACAAAAAAGTAAAGAACTGCCCACTGAGGGCACATAGAGGATGTGTACTTTTATTGCTGACAAGGAGCCCTTTACAGGCTGCAGATAGTTCTTTTTTTTCTTTTTTTCCCCCCTCTGGTGGGACTGGCGTTCAAACACAACCTTGCGCTTGCCAGGCAGGAACTTGTGCCACAGAGCTATCTCCCCAGCCCAGATAATTCTTTTTTTGCTCTTTCTCTTTCATTTTGTTTTTATTCTAAGACAAGACCTCCTTAATTGGCTGAGGCTGGTCTTGCAACCCATGATTCTCCTGCCTCAGCCTCCCAAGTAGCTGGGATTATAAGCATACACCAGTTGAGCCCAGCTGCAAATATTTGTTTATCATTTACATAATGTATTACGATTTATGAAAAACTTGGGCAGAGCCAGGCGCAGTGGCGCATGCCTATAATCCCAGCACTCTGGCAGGCTGAGGCAGGAGGATCACAAACTCAGGCTCAAGCTGGTCCACCTAGCAAATTAGTGAGCCCCAGTCTCAAAAAAATTAAAAGGACTGGGGGGCTGATGAGATGGCTTAGTGGTCTAAAGCATCTCCTTAAGCAAGCTTAGGCAACCACAAGGACCATGGTTCAATCCCCAGCACCACATGCTGTGCCAGCCCCTCCCCCAGAGCAGGCTGAGCTGGCCACAACATAAAAAGTAAAATAATTTTTAAAAAAAAGAGAAGGACTGGGGATGTATGTTGGTTCAGGTGCCCAAGGTTTAGTCACAGAGCCATACCCATTTGTTCCTAGAGACTTGGCCACAGTGATCTACCTGGGTCACAGTGCTCTGCTGTCGCCTGCACTCAGGCTGGACGCACCGCATTTGAGTGCAGGGCTCTGGGCTCTGAACAGTGCTCTGTCCACAAAGTTATTTATCAAGCTTTCTTTGGATTCTGAAACACTGAGCATTCACTACCTTAGCTGACCTTGCCCAGAGGCCCTGGCAGGTAGCCTGGGGATGTTTATCCCAGGTTTCTAATCCAACTGGAGCCCAGAGAAGGGTGGGAACTTCCTGAGGTCAGGCAGTAAGAAGGGCAGAGGTGATTTCCTAGTTCCAGCCTCTCCAGGGCCGTTTCCACTGTGCTAGCCTGGCCCCCTCATCACTTCATCCTCGAAGGCAGGAACAGCCCTAGGGGACATCCTTGTGTGCCGCTGGGGCTCTGGTGGAGGGGGAGCGTGCATCTATGAACTGGCAGGGGAGGCCCGAAGAGCCTGTCTCCTGTGGCAAGTGGGGAGACCAGCCCCCATCCCCCCCACCCACTCCCACACACATCCAAGGACAGAGAACAGCCCCAAAGTAGGAGCCCGGGCTGAGGTCCGGAGCAGTCTGGAAAGCTTCCCAGAGGCCTCTGTGGGCTAGGCCAGCTCTGCAGTGACTCACTGCTGCTGGAGGAGGGAGGGGACACTTGTGGGAAGAAGTTGGGAAATGGGGAAACAGGGGACAGAGGGACAGATAGAGAGTGTGGCCTTGGGGGTGACGACAGGATGGCCCATGTGAAGCACAGATTCCAGAGTTGGCCCCTTTCCTAGCAGTAGAGGGTGGCCGCATCACAGGCCTTGGTGGGAGCCAGCTGTAAAACGAGGCCGCTCTGAGCCTCGAGGCTGCTTGTGTGGACAGACAGGTTAATGCTTCCAGAGCTCCTGGAGCAACGCCTGACACAGTGTTCCTGAACGAAGTCAGTGTTGGTAAATTACCAGAAAGGGAAGGAAGAATCTCCAAAGGGAACATGGCGAGCGCAGTGCAGGAAGACAGAGCAGAGGCAGAAAGCCAGAGGCCGGGAGGGTTGTGCTGGGCCTCCTGGGGAAGGTAAGCTGGGCTGGGGTGGGGCCCAGAGAGGTGCCAGGCCTCGGACCTGGACACTGGGTGAGGAAGGCAGCCTCGGGGAAGAGGGCCAGGCACGGTGGTGCACATCTGTAACCCCAGCACTCGGGAAAGCTGAGGCGGGAGGACTGCAAGTGCCAGCTCAGCCTGGGAAACTCAGCAGCATGGTGGCTACTTTATAAAAGATTTGGAAAGCTAATTCAATGTGAAGGTCCTAGCAGGGGGGGCAGTGGCAGCGCCTGCCTGCAGTCCCAGCACTCGGAAGTCTGAGGCAGGAGGATTACTGCAAATTCAAGCCAGCCTGAGCTACATAATGAGTTCAAGGCTTTGGTCTGAACTACATAGCCAGACCGTGGGTTCTAATTCCAGTACCCGAGGAGGAGAAAATATGCCAGATAGGATTTTTTTTTTTTTTTTTTTTTTTTTAATGCCACGGTGAGATATCTAACCAGCTGTCTCCCTGTGTGTCTAGCAGAGGCAGCAGCTGCTCCCGCTGTGGCTCCCGGGCCTGCCCAACCTGGGCATGTGTCCCCAACACCAGCTACCACATCCCCTGGTGAGAAGGGTGAGGCGGGCACCCCAGTGGCTGCAGGCACCACTGCTGCTGCCATCCCCCGGCGCCATGCCCCTCTCGAGCAGCTGGTTCGCCAGGGCTCCTTCCGTGGGTTCCCAGCACTCAGCCAGAAGAACTCACCTTTCAAACGGCAGCTGAGCCTACGGCTGAATGAGCTTCCATCTACACTGCAGCGCCGTACTGACTTCCAGGTGAAGGGCACAGGTGAGCTTTGGATTCAGTGGGCACGTGTATGAGAATCAGCATTGTCTGAAGTGGGCAAGAGACAGAGGAGAGAAGGTACATACTGTGATTGATCAGCACTGTCTTTGTCAAGGTGCAAAGGATAGACAAGTGGAATATGTCACAATCAATGAGCAGTGTTATGGGCAAGGAATAGAAGAAAAGTAATGGAAGTCGTGATCAATTAGCCATGTCTGCTCTTGGCTGGAGAATAGCAGAAATGTAGCCTGAATCATGATTGGTTAACAGTGTTTACTCTGGTAAAGGGACAGTAGCAGTATACTGCACATCATGATTAGTTAGCAGCTCTAGGCGACTACATCGACTCTAGGCAAGGGAAAGAGGAAAAGCACAGATGTCGCTTTTGCTCAGGAACAGACTAAAGCATCACAGGCTGGTGCTTCTATCAAGCATCGTATTAGCAAGATCATCAGATCTTGTCACATAAAGGATAAAGGCATTTCTCAGGGTCAGAGGAAAGGGTTGTGATGGATTAATAATGTCTATTCAACACAAAATGAATAGAGGGATGTGTCATGAGCAGGAAAGAGTGACAGCACACCACACAATTGATTAGCAAAGTTCACCATGGAGAAGGGAGAAGAGAGCAGAGGTGTTATGTTTCGCACAAGAGGAAAACTCCTCAAATGTGATCAGTGGAGCCATACAGCCTGGCCAGATAAGGGGGAAGGCAAGCGAAGAGCTTGGTGAGGAGAATAAGCCTTGTGTTTGATTATTAATGTCTGCCATGGGCCAAGGAGAGGGACAGATGGCATATGTCATGATCTCAAAAGCAGTGTGCCATGGGCTGGGGGACGAAAGAGGTGTCATGATATTTTTCCCCAAGGGAGACAGGCGAGAGGGCAGCCTGCCCTCTGGGAAGCCATGCTGTGTGGCCCACCCTCCCACACCATATGCCAAATCGGGGACATTTCTCCCTTATGGTTTTGGGGACTGGTGTGGGAGGGTGTTGATTTGTATCCCACAGGCTGGGCTGCTCCAAAGGTAACAGTTGAGCAGATGCCAAGGCGTGCTGAGGATAACGCACTCATTCTGTGTCCTCCAGCACTGCTTGGCTGTCGCACATAGTCACGTGTTCTGTCCTCGTGCACACACTGAAGGCGTCACAGGCACTCTCTGAGAGGTGGTCGCTACGCAGGCCCTGTTCAGAAGCCTCATACTCGTGCACCCAGCTACACACCTGCTCAGATTCAACTTGCCGCTCGGAAATTTCAGACGCACACTCATGTTACGCTCTGATGCTTGTGTCCCACATGTGTGGAAACCACCGACTTAGAGTCATAGACACAGAAGTCTCACCTGGGCAGAAGTTACACGTGTGCTTTTGCACACTCAAAGCACATAGCCACGCTCGTAGCCTGGGGAGCCACACGCTCCTCCACACAGGTGGAACCACTTACACTTGGGGACACCACACTCTTGAACTGCAGTCACACCGGCCATGCCCTCACACTGCATATCTGGCCAGATACAGGGTCATTGTGGACAGTGACCTGGACGCCACATCCCCCAGCCTGTGCCCTCCTGTGAAACCCACCTCTTTCCAGTGCCCTGAAGTGCGTTCTGCATCCCCTCTTAGAGCCAGTTACTTTCTGAAATGTCACATTGTCACACATCACACAGGACAGTCTCTTTGCCTATTTGATAAGATAGTACATTTTAAGGATCTCTTCTAGTCTGTGGCCACTTGCAGATCTTGAAGTCCTTGGCTTATTTCCTGTCCCTGTCATCCATCGGGTCACTTATGGACTTGGCTGTTGTGCTGCTCAGATGCTCTCTATATAAATGGGGCCATGATCACCCAGTGACCTGCTGAACCACACCCCTGGGAGGGGAAAGGAGTACAGGTCGAGGAGCAGGCCCCTGCACGCACAGCGAGCAGGGCTGGCTGTAGTGGGCCGGGCCCGCTTGCCAACCTCTGTCTTTCCCTAACGTGCCCCCTCCCCAGTGCCCGAGATGGAACCTCCTGGTGCCAGTGACAGCGATGGCATCAATGCCCTGTGCACGCAGATCAGTTCGTCCTTTGCTAGTGCTGGAGCACCAGCATCAGGGCCACCATCTGCCACAACAGGTAACACCGCCCATCACGGGGCCAGGTACCCTGCAGGGTCCCAACCTGCGGACTGTGTGAGGGGCCGAGGTGGGATGCAGCGCGTCATCCCAGGTGGTCCCGATTCCCTGCCCGAGGCTCCTGCTGTGGGCTTTATCTCTCGCCTGCCCCTTTGCTCTCTCCAGGGACTGCTGCGTGGGGTGAGCCCTCTGCACCCTCTGCAGCTGCCTTCCAGCCTGGGCACAAGCGGACACCCTCAGAAGCTGAGCGGTGGCTGGAGGAGGTGTCCCAGGTGGCTAAGGCCCAGCAGCAGCAGCAGCAGCAGCAGCAGCAGCAGCAGCAGCAAGCAACCTCCGTGCCCCCAGTACCCACCATGCCACCTACCCTGCAGCCCTTCCCTGCCCCTATGGGGCCCTTTGACACGGCACCTGCCCAGGTGGCCATGTTCCTGCCACCCTCACATATGCAGCCCACATTTGTGCCCACTTACCCAGGCCTGGGCTACGCCCCCATGCCCCGGGTCCCTGTAGTGGGCATCACCCCCTCACAGATGGTGGCCAATGCCTTCTGCTCTGCTGCCCAGCTCCAGCCCCAGCCCTCCACTCTGCTGGGGAAAGCTGGGCCTTTCCCACCCCCTGCTGCTCCCGGTGCCCCTGGGGGCCAGGCCCGTCCACGACCCAATGGAGCTCCCTGGCCCCCAGAGCCGGCGCCCGCCCCCGCCCCTGAGTTGGACCCCTTTGAGGCCCAGTGGGCAGCATTAGAAGGCAAACCCACTGTGGAGAAGCCCTCCAACCCCTTCTCTGGTGACCTGCAAAAGACTTTCGAGATTGAACTGTAGCCCCAGCTGCCCGGCCCACCCTGGCATCCCCAGGTGTAGTGCCACAGCTGGGGATGGAGGCACAACCTCTCCTCTAGGCCGCTCCCTGAGGCTGCGTCCCTCAGCCTCCCCTAAAGCCCTTCTCTCCACCACCCCCATAACCACTCCAGAACCAACATTGTGACGCCAAGGGCACAGCGAGATGGCATTCAGAGACAACCCAGCCTGGCTAAGGGAGCCATTTCACTGCCAGACCCAGGCTGGCGATGCCCGCCTCCACCCCACAGGGAGTGCCCTCCGTTCCAGCTCCCTTTCCTAGTTTCTGTTGTTGACCTTCCACCTTCTGAAGTTGGGCAGGATAGAGGGGGTTACCCACTGAGAGGCGCTCCTGGGCCCCACCTGGAGGCCCAACCCAAGTCCAGGGTCTCCTCCCCGCGTACACAGCACAAGCTAAGGGCTCCCCTCTGCCCACACCACGTTCACTGCCAATGCTGTCTCCCCACTACCCGCCCCCTCTTCGGGGCCTGCGTCTTCTGGAGGCCAAGGCCTCATGGGGGCAGGGGCCAAGTTGGGGGCCCAAGAGGTGGGGGGGAGGAAGAAGACGCTCAGTTACCTCACTCAGTGCCCGCTGGGAGGTGGTCCCAGGAGACCGGAAAGGGTGCCCGGCGGGTACTTTTCTATCTTTTATTTCCAGATTTTTTTTTTTTGTATCTAAACTTGCAGATTTGTATTATACAAGGACAGCCAATAAAGGAAAACTATAACGGTGTCCCTCGGGAAACCGTCAGGCTGCGGTGGGGAGCGGGGGATGGGGGCCTTGGAGCCTTTCCTGACTCATCTTCTAAAACAGGAGCAGGAGCAGGGTCCCCCTGAGCAGCGCCTGAGTCACACAGCTCGGGAGCAGGTCCCGCTGACTCAGCACACCACATGGGTGCGAAAGGGAGCCCAGACTTAATTATCCTGCTTCTGATATAGATTCTGAACCAAGGAGCAACAGAAATCCTAAACTACCACTACTTGGTGGCGTTAGTCACATTCTAAACCAGCTGCCATGGCGCTGGCGTGCAGTCTCCACTGCTTGGGAGACTGAAGCAGGAGGTTCGACTGAGCCCAGGAGTTGGAGGATGTCCTGGGCAACAAAGTAGTGTGACTCCATCCCAAAAACAAAACAGTTAGGGGCCAGGATATAGTTAAGTGGCACAAGTGCCTGCCTGGTAAGTGCAAGGTCCTGAGTTCAATTCCTCGTGTCCAAAAAAAAAAAGCAAAACAATTAGGTTTTAGACCATGCTGGTGATTTTTCTTTTGCAGAACAGGGGATTGAACTCAGGCACTTATTCTACCAAACTATCTTCTCAGCCCAATGCTGGTGAATTCTTGTCGTATAACTGACAATGGCAGCACGTTGTTTTGAAGTCTGTTCTTTCTTGGGTTCCTTGATATAATGTATAAAATGTGTTTTTAAAAACGCATAGTAGCCGGGCGTGGTGGCTCACGCCTGTAATCCCAGCACTCGGGAGGCTGAGGCAGGAGGATTGATGCGAGTTCAAGACCAGCCTGGGCTACAAAAGTGAGCTCAAGGCCAGCCTGAACTGCATAGTGAGACCCTGTCTCAAAAAGACAAATAAATAAATAAATAAATAAATAAATAAATAAATAAATAAATAAAGCATAGTATAGCTGGACAAGGTGACACATGCCTGTAATGCCAGAACTCAGGAGGCTGAGGCAGGAGGGTCATTGTGAGTTCAAAGCCAGCCTGAACTGCACAGCAAGACCCTTTAAAAAAAAAAAATGTATAGTGTAGCTGGGCCTGGTGGTGGGCACCTGCAGTCATAGGTACTCAGGAGTGTAAGGAAGGATGATCAAAAATTTGTACTGTTGGGCCAGAGAGATAGCTCAGTGAACTGAGCACCTGCTTTGGCAAGCACAGGGACCGGGGTTCAATCCCCAGTCCTGCATGCTGCCTCACCGCTCAGGCACCTTGAGCCAGTGACCGAGTCCTGGCATGGTGGCACACACCTGTAATCCCAGCACTGGGGAGGCTAAATACAGGAGGATCACTACGAGTCCCAGTTGTGTAGTGAGACCCTATACCACATACATTTTTTTAAAAAAAGAAGAAGAAAAAGCCGGGCGTGGTGGCACACACCTGTAATCCCAGCACTCGGGAGGCTGAGGCAGGAGGATCGATGTGAGTTCGAGACCAGCCTGGGCTACAAAAGTGAGCTTAAGGCCAGCCTGAACTGCATAGTGAGACCCTGTCTCAAAAAGCAAAAAAAAAAAAAAAAAAAAAAAAGAAAAAAAAAAAAAAAA
>PVJA010038427.1:0-19768 GCA_004027025.1 Myocastor coypus
GTAGCCCAGGCTGGTCTCGAATTTGCACCAATCCTCCTGCCTCAGCCTCCCGAGTGCTGGGATTACAGGTGTGAGCCACCACGCCCAGCTCTAAGGATATTACTTTTATTGAGTATTCAGGGACAGGCTAAGGAATTTGCATAACTGCTTTGGGGAATATAAACTAGAGATCACTACCTCTTTTTACCATTTACCTAAGGTTAAGTTAATACAAATGCTAATTGAAAACATTCCAAGCAGAGGAGGAGACAACCAGTAACATCCCAAGCAAAGGGAGAGACAATCAAGCAGCCATTAGAATAAACGGTTATCTGCGTCCTTGAGTCCAGGTTTCAGGATCCCCAAGTAACTCCCTACAGCTGTCCTTGGGCTTTATTGTTCTCTACTTAAGATGCTTGGTCCTTATCTCTACAGATCAGTATGTATACCAGGCTACTCAGGGCTACAATATATGAGTTCAAGGCCAGCCTAAACTGTATACTGAAACCTTGTCTCAAAAAAACCCAAAAACCAAAACAAACAAAAACTAATCCCTGCCGGGCCATGGTGGCACACACCTGTAATCCCAGCACTTGGGAGGCTGACGCGGGAGGATCAGTGTGAGTTCGAGACCAGCCTGGGCTACAGAAGTGAGCTCAAAGCCAGCCTGAACTGCATAGTGAGACCCTGTCTCAAACAGACAAACAAACAAACAAACAAACAAAAACAACCCACTAATCCCTGAAAGGGCATGTTAGAAGATTTAAGATGGGTGTGTTAGTTACTTTTCTCATTGTTGAAACTGTTAGGGTAGAGAAGCGCACCGTGTGGAGGGAGACTCCAAGAGACGTTCTCTCATGCAAGAAGCAAGGGGACATGCCGGGCGTGGTGGCGCACGCCTGTAATCCCAGCACTCGGGAGGATCGGTGCGAGTTCGAGACCAGCCTGGGCTACAAAAGTGAGCTCAAGGCCAGCCTGAGCTGCATAGTGAGACCCTGTCTCAAAAAGACAAAAAAAAAAAAGAAGCAAGGGGATTTTATTTTCCAAGCATGCGTGGGGCTCACTGAACAGTGCAGGAACAGAGAGCCCCGAGCAGGTTGTGGGCAGTGTATTTAAGCCCACAGACAAAGGCAGGAGGAGGTTTGCAAGCGCGGTTACAAAAGCAAATGGCATTGGTTAATTTAAATGGTTTTATGGGAGCTGGGGAGATGGCTCCGAGGCACAAGTGCCTGCTGGGCAAGTGCAAGGTCGTGAGTTTGAACCCCAGTCCCACAAAAAAATGGTTTTGTGTACATTTATTGGTGGGGATACCTATGAGGAAGTTTAGAGTTGAGCTACAAGGGTGTTTCTTAATATGGACAGCAGATGTTCGGTCGGGGTGCATTCTGCAAATTTTGTTACATCTTTGTAACTAGTGGTCAGGCTTATCTAAAGGGGAGGATGGGGACTTAGATCAGGCTGCAGTTGGACTGCTTACAAGAAATAGGACATTCTGACATGGGAAGTTGTTCCCATCCTTGGGCTTATCTGAACTTTTAGCAGGTGCAGCATCAGCACTGGGCGCAAGCAAGGGAAGAAGCAAAAGTATAAGTAGCATTTTGTAATTTTAACTTTTATTTTTTATTTTTTATTTTTTTGTAATTTTAACTTTTAAAGGATTCTAGAACTAGTCCTGGAAATTCCTGTACTGGGGCCATGTGGGTTTTGTAAAAATCTCTCTTACAAGACCAAATATCCAAACGTTAAAGGGGAAGAGGTGGGTTGAGCCCTCAGTTTGCGGGGGTTTCCATCCATAAGCAGCTGGCTCCAAGGCAGGGTGGCACAGTGGACAGGGATTGCAGAGAAGCAAGAGTTTGTGGTGGGCAGAAGGTGACAAAACAACAAGGGACAAACAGCTCTTTCTAGCTCTTTATTCTAGGCTATTTAGCATGAGTAGCACTCACATTGTTAATCCTAATATCCTTCATCCTAGTGCCATGCGAAGAATCAATCTCGGCATCACAGACTTGAGATCCAGTCACTTTTGAAAAATTCTTGTCACATGAGGCTTTGGGAGGAAGTCTAGACATAGCCATGACACTGTACTGCACATGTACCATGAACTACAAAACCAAACAAACATAAAAATGATCATTTTCACCCTTCTACCTTCATGCTTCTATAGTGGGAAGTCAGTGCCATGAAACAGGTCCCTAGAAGTTCCCACTGGGCAGATAGCAAAGCCCGTGTCCCCCAGCAGCGCCCCTGTGCCTTGCTTTCAGCCCTGGTGAGCCCCACTGTCTTCTTTGCCTCTTCCTTGTGAGAGCATCTGATGCTCCCTTGGATCTGCCTCACCCGACTGCCTGTCGCCCAGGCTCACCCGCATGGCTGCAGTTTCTGCCTTTTCAAAGCTGCCCACTACTCCCTTGTGTTCATACACTGCCTCTGGAGCATTGCATCTTCTCATTTGTGTGTGGACATGGTACTTGTTTCTCTTCTTCCTCTTGCTCTTCCTCTTCTTCCTCCTCCTCCTCTTCCTGTTCCTGTTCCTCTTCTTCTCTTCCTTGTCTATCCTTTCTCCCTTTCCCTCCTCCTCTTTTTCCTCTTCCTTCTTCTCCTTCTTGTCTTTTTGAGACAGGGTTTCAATGTGCAGTTTAGACTGTCCTTGAGCTCCCAGGAATCCTCCTTTCTTAGCCTCCTGAGTGCGGGGATTATAGATGTACACAACCATGCCTAGCCGTTTCTGTTTCTTGCCTATTGCAAAGAGGGTTGCTATGATATAGATGTGCCATATCCTGCTTTTAGTTATTTGAAGTAGGTATACCACAAGTGGGATGGCTGGATGGCATTGCTATATCTATTTGAAGTTTTTGTTTGATTTTTTTTTTTTTTTGAGACAGGATCTTGCTGTGTAGCTCAGGCTGGCCTGGAACTCATGGTGATCCTCCTGCTTCAGATTTCCAAGGGCTGTGGTGGCAGGTGTATGCAACCATACCTGGCCTGCTTTCAAGACTGAAAGGCCACAAACACTCACTGAGCAGCTACTTTGGGCCACAGCTCGTCTCACAGTGTAAACACCACAGTCCTTGGTGGTCTCAGGTGTCCAGGCTAGCAGCAGAGGCAGGTGTGCAAAATGGAAAAGCAGCGTGGATTTGGTCCCGATACCTGGCCCAGTGGCCATGGGAACCCACTGGAATCAGGGCCATGGAAGAAGGAACATTTCTTTTCTCTTTCTCTCTTTCTTTCTTTCTTTCTTTCTTTCTTTCTTTCTTTCTTGCTTGCTTGCTTGCTTGCTTGCTTGCTTTCTTGCTTTCTTTCTTCTTTTTTCATTTTTTTTTATATTTTTGGTATAGGGTCTCACTATGCAGCTCAGACTTGTAGTGATGCTCCTGCTTCAGCCTCCCAAGGTCTAGGATTACAGGTGCACACCACCATGCCTGCACTCAGTTGCAGGCTTATTGCGGGGCCAGCATGGCATGTGGGCCTGGGGATCAAATCATGGTCCCTGTGCTTGCCAAAGCAGCCATTTAGTCTGCTGAGCTATCTTACTGGCCCTAAAGGAGCATTTCTGTGATGTGATACTCTATTGTCCCGGATGAATACTGAGAAGCACAGAGAATTGCAGAGGGGTATGCTGGAGATAGGACACCCCAAATAAACAAAAGGCTGCCTCCATTCAGCTGGGGGGAAGTAGTGTGTGATAAAAGCCACGCTGGCCACTCATGGCTCTTGCAAAATAAAAGTCTTAGATGATGAAGCTGGGCACACCTGCATCCTGGCTCTCCAGGAGGCTGAAGCAGGAAGACCACAAATTCCAGCCCAGTCTAAGTAACCTAGCAATTTATTGATGCCCTATGTCAGAATGAAAAATGAATGAAAAAAGAGCAGAGGATGGAGCTCAGTGTGAAGGATTGGCTTGGATCCCCAGCTCTGTAGGGTGGGGGTTAGTGTGTGTTTCTTGTCTGTGCACTTAGACCCCCATTTCCCTCCTGCCTTGAGGCTGGGATAACAGGCATGTGCTCCCATGTCTGGCTTCCCTCATCATTATAGAAGTGGTACAGATAAGCAGGGCATGATGTCGCATGCCTGTAACCCCAGCACTTGGGAGGCTGAGGCAGAAGGATGAGTGGAAGTTCGAGACCAGCCTGGGCTACAAAAGTGAGCTCAACGTCAGTCAGAACTGCATAACAAGACCCTGTTTCAAAAAGACAAAAAAAAAAAGAAAAAAAAGAAGTGGTACAGATATATAATTTCTTTTATAATTATGTTAACTATATGTGCATAATTATTTTTTTAATTTTTTTTTCTTGTTTCAGAACTTTTGTTTATTTATTTATTTATTTTTATTTATGGCCGGCTTAGCCTGCCCTGAGAGCAGGGCTGGTGCAGCATGTGGTGCCGGGGATTGAACCCCGGTCCCTGCAGCCCCCTGCAGGCACTTTAGACCACTGAGCCATCCTGCCAGGCCCCTGTGCATAATTATTTTTCTTTTTCTTTTTATTTTATTTTATTATTATTATTATTATTATTTTTTTTTTTTTTGGAGACAGGGTCTCGCTATGCAGTTGAGGCTGGCCTTGAGCTCACTTTTGTAGCCCAGGCTGGTCTCGAACTCGCACCAATCCTCCTGCCTCAGCCTCCCGAGTGCTGGGATTACAGGCATGAGCCACCACGCCCGGCGACCATAATTTTTTTTTTTTGAGACAGGGTCTCACTGTGCAGCTCAGGCTGGCTTTGAGCTCACTTTTGTAGCCCAGGCTGGTCTCGAACTCACAACAATCCTCCTGACTCAGGCTCCCAAATGCTGGGATTACAGGCATGAGCCACCACGCCCGGCTGACCATAATTATTTTTAATAAGTATATTGTTTTCTTTTTTCTGAGACTGTAATGGGTCAACAGAATATTGACCTGTGGTTATGGAAAACAATTAGTTTCTTCAAGTTTCCTGTTATCTACTCTAAGGAATGTGTTCTCACCCTCTTTTCAAGGCTATTTCGTAAGGAGTAACTGAGTAGCTGGGTGTGGTGGCGCACGCCTGCAATCCCAGCACTTGGGAGGCTGACGCAGGAGGATTAGTGTAAGTTTGAGACCAGCCTGGGCTACAGCAGTGAGCTCGAGGCCAGCCTGAACTGCATAGCGAGACGCTGTCACAAAAAGACAAAAAAAAAAAAAAAAAAAAAAGGAGTAACTGAGTAACTGTTTCCCTCCACTCCCTAATCTTTTTTTTAATGACCAGCTCAGCCTGCCCTGGGGGTGGGGTTGTCACAGCAAGTGGTGCTGGGAGTCAAACTGTGGTTCCCATGGGTGCCTAAGCTTGCCTAAGCAGGCACTTTAGACCACTGAGCCATCTCACTGGCCCTCCACTCCCTAATGTAAGTCCTGTAAACATACTTAGCTTAAGATGTATCTTGTAAAGACAGCCTACTCAACCAACTCCCACAAGGCCCCACTGTGCATGTCCTAACCTGTGAAAGACCTTTCAGTCATGTACTTTCCGTTTAAAAGCTCCTTGATTCCCCGGGGCTAGGGATCAATCAGTCTTCTCCTTTGTGAGAGATGACTGGTGGCCCTGAACTCAGTAATAAAGGCTGAATTTAAGTTCTCATTTTTGGATTTTGGTCTGGCTTCTGTTTGAGAACTCATAACAGAGACCAAGTCTCACTACATAGTGTAGGCTGGCCTTGAGCTCATAAGAGTAACCTGCCTCAACCTCCTGTATCAGCCTCATGATTGCTGGGATGATGGGCATGCGCCAACATTTCCAGTTTCTTCTTTCATTCCTGCCAGAGACAGATAGAAACTTCTAGTACTATTGACCTGTCTCTATATAATTAATTTCTGCTGTCTTGCTGACTTTCCTCCTTTGTCTCCTCCATCTTTGTTGAGACAAGTTGGCCATGTAGCTCAGTGGACTAAAGCACCTGCTCAGGCAGAGCTTGAGGACTGTGGTTTGATTCCTGGCACCATAAGCAATGCCAGCCTCACCCCCGAGGCTCACTGAGACAGCCACTGAGATCAGGCATGGTGGTGCACACCTGTAATCCTAGTGCATGGGAGGGTGAAAACAGGAGGATCACTACAAGTCAATCTGTTAGTGTGACCCTGTACTAAGTGCATAGAAAAGGTCTCAGGCTGGGGATATAGCTCAGTGGCATAAGTGCCTGCCTGGCAAATGCAAGACCTCGAGTTCAATGCCTAGTACCACCACCACCAAAAAAAAAAAAAAGGTCTCATTTTGTAGCCCAGACTGGCCTTAATCTCACAAAGATCCTCCTGCCTCAGCCTCCCAGTGCGGGGATGATAGGTGTGCACCACCACGCCCAGTTTGACTTTCTTCTGTTTTATTTTCCCCTTGTGGCACTGGGGTTCATACCCAGAACCTTTACAATGAACTATATCCTCAACCTTTTCTAGATATTTTTTTTAATATTGTGAGAAGGGTCTTGCTAAGTCATTAAGTTGGCCAGGCTGGGCTCGAACTCTGGGCCCTCCTGTCTTGGCTTTCCAGAGCACTAGCATGACAGGCATGCCCCTTATGCTGGGGCCTCCTGCTGTCTTTGGGGTCAGCCTGCTGCGCTGAGCAGCACTTATGTTGGTGTTCCCTCGCTGGTTGTGTGCTGGTCAGTTTTCTGTGACTGCCAAGTTACCCCATACAGTTACCTTCTGGACACAGGTTTGTTTCAGGCCTGGGTTTGGGAAACTCCTGTCTGCAGGGAGTGGGCACCATGGCTCTGGGCCCATAATGAGGCAGCTTTGTGGCAATGGCAAGAGGTTGTAGGAGAGCACAGTGGCTTGCCTCATGGCTGGGAAGCAAAAAAGGAAGAAGGAGCAGGTGTCAGGGTGTGTCCATGGCCCCAGTGCTTGGGAGGCTGAGGCAGGACAGTCATGGTCATCGAGGCCAACCTGGGCAACAATGACACCCTATGTCAAAAAAACAGCACCAACAAAACAAAGAAGAGAGGAGGTTGCTATGACCCCTTGAGGACATGCCTCCATGGACTTCTGGGCTTCCCAATGGGCCCTGCCATCCTAGGAATGCCATAGGTAGGGATTGTATCCTGTCAGACATGCTGTGGCACAGGGGATACTAGGGAAACTGAGGCAGCCATGAATATTCACGGAACTCTGTCTTTGGCTCTGGCCCTTTTTATTTATTTATTTGACCCTATCTTTTCTCTGTGGGTGAATTCTATCTATTTAGATTTACTTCTAGGGCTGGGAAGATAGTTCAGTAAAATAAGCACTTGCCTGGCAAGCACAAGGGCCTGAGTTTAATACCTGGTTCCAAAAAAAAAAAAAAGAAAGAAAGAAAGAAAGAAAGAAAAAACACAAAAGAAACCAAAACACAAAGATAAAACAATTTTAGGGCCAGGGAGATAGTGTGGCTGTCTAAAGCTCCTGCTTAGGCAAGCTTAGACAACCTCCAGAGACTGCAGTTCCAGCCTCTGACACCATGTGCTGTGCCAGCCCCACCCCCAGGGCAGGCTGAGCTGGCTATAACAAAAGTAAATAAAGTTAAAAAGGAGAGAAAATTTGGCTCTGATTCTTTTGGGACCAAAGAATTATTTGGAAGTGTGGCTTTTAAATTGTTAGTGTTGGGTGCTTTGCCAATCAATGTGCCTATACTCACAGCTTTTCAGAAAGCTGACACAGGGAGCTGGGGAGATGGCTCAGAAGCACAAGTGCCTGCTGGGCAAGTGCAAGGTCGTGAGTTTGAACCCCCGTCCCACAAAAAAAAAGAAAGCTGACACAGGAAAGTGGCAAGTTCAAGGGCATCCTGGTCTAGGGACCACTCCAACTTGCTGAGGATGAAGCTCAGTACTAGAGAGACCCCTGCCTCAAAGTAAAGGAAGAAGGGCACACAGCAGGGACTGTAGTTCAGTGGCTGAGTACTTGCACAATGTGCACAATGTGGGGGGGCCTCTCCCCTAGCATCCCAAATAAATAAATATAACATGTAAACATATAGGAGAATATCATTTTCATTTTTGGGGGTGGGGCTGGGGACTCAGGACCTTGCCAGGCACTGTGCTGTTGAGCTCTCTCCCGAGTACTTTGATTTTGTTATTATTTTATTTTAACATTTATTTACTTATTTATGTATTTGGTACAGAGACTCACTTTGTAGCTTGAACTCATACTGACCCTCTGGTTTTCAGTGTCATCAGCGCTGGGATTGCAAGTGTGCACCACCACACCTGGTTTCAGTGGCTGGCATGATGCATCCAGGCTCTTGGGGCCACCATGGCATGTGGTAGCTGGGATCGAACCTGGGTCCTTGTGCTTGCCAGGCAGGCAGTTAGATCGCTGAGCTATCTCCACAGCTTTAGCTTCTAGGTATTTTTTTTTTTTTTGTCTTTTTGAGACAGGGTCTTGCTGTGCAGTTGAGGCTGGTCCTGAGCTCACTTTTGTAGCCCAGGCTGGTCTCGAACTTGCACCAATCCTCCTGCCTCAGCCTCCCGAGTGCTGGGATTACAAGCGTGCGCCACCACGCCCGGCAGCTTCTAGGTATTGATGTGATTTAATTCTTTGTTTTGAGACAAAGTCTGGTTATGTAATCCAGGCTGGCCTGGAACTCACAGCAATTCTCCTGCTTCAGCCTCCCAAAAGTTGGGATATCAGGGCTGTGCCCCTGACTGCTTTGATTTACTATTTTATTCTACTGCAGCTGAAGTGTATGGCCTGTGAACTGGGCCTGGTGGTGCATGTCTGTAATCCCAGCAGTTGGGAGGAGGATCAGTGTGAGTTCGAGACCAGCCTGGGCTATAAAAGCAAGCTCAAGGCCAACCTGAACTGCATAACGAGACCCTGTCTCAAAAAGACATATATGTATATATCCAGTGTGACACTAATTGTTTTTCTAATTGTTGAGACTTCTTTTGTGACCTTAAGCATGATGAGTTGGAGGGTTTGAATTTTTTTGTTTTTTGAGCCAGGGTCTCCACTAGTCTGCCCAGGCTGGCCTCAAAAATCACAGTGATCTTCCTGCTTCAGCCTCCTACACATTGGTCTTGGGTCTCTACAGGGGCAAATGCTTGCATTTGCCTCCCTTGGGCATCCACAATGGTGCTCGTGATCATCCCTGTACCCTCAACCTGCCCCAGTGCGCCTCCTACCTGTCCATCACCCTCTGGCTATGATGTTGGGGGTCTGCCTGCCTACCAGCTATCTACTTAGCTAGGTAGGATGTGTAGCATTAATCCTTCTAAAGTGCCAAGCAGTGTCTACTAAGTTCCCATCACTCCCTGCTGTTCCAGAACTTTACCCCTCTTCCCTGCTCCCAAAGGAAGTGCTGGACCCGTAAGTACTGTCTCTGCCCTGGCAACTGCTGATGTGCCTGTTGCTACGGTGCTGCTTGTCCCTACCCTTTTCAGTGGAATCTTGTGCTGTGTGGCCTTCGTTGTGTCACCTCAGCAGTGCCCACATGTTGCTTGTGCAAGCACTCTGTTCTCCCTTAAGCCCAAGTGGTATTCCATTGTATGAATATGTGCTTTTTTTTTGAAACAGGGTCTCACCAAGTAGCCCAGGCTGGCCTCAAACTCGTATCAGTCTTCCTGCCCCAGCCTCCCAAGAGGTGGGTAACAGATGTGGGCCAGCATGCAGTTTTTTGGCTATCTCTTGCACAGACCAGGCATGGTTCCCTCTATTGGGTGGTGAAAGGTCACTGTTGGCACCTCTTCCCCACTGCCCTGACTGTTGCTCTAGGGACCAGATTCTGAGTGAGCCAGAGGTGGAGCTAGGCTTCACATCCTGGGGAGACTGGGGTGGCTTCTCCTCTGGCTCCTTTCCCAAGTACTCCCCACATCTGATATAGGCAGGAATGCATTTTCCACAGCAGCTTTACTGACAGGACTGAGGGCACCCCACCTGGGGGCCAAGGGTCTGGGAAAGGCACACGTGGCAGTGGGGTCTCCCTCTGGCGACCCAGCGCTCCCTGGGACCCCTCTTTGGCACAGAGCTGGGCACAGAGCCCTGGCTCCCAATGGATGGGCAGCGCGCGCCCCCCAGTGGTGGCTGGCAGTGTAGGCTGGTGAAGGTAGAGGGTACTGGTAGCTGCTAGGAGCTCCTGGGTCTGATCACCTCCCTTGCTGGCAATGGAGCAGGCCGCACACAGGGAATTCAATACATTAAGTTGAGGAGGAGTGAAGCCCAAGGCTGCCACTGGCACAGTACTCTAACTCTGGGCCCTGCTCGACTGCTTCTATGGCAGGAAGTGTGTTCCCTGGGCCAGGGGTGGCAACAGCGATATGGAAGTGGCGAGTTGAGTCCTAGGAGGGAGGTGGCCTCTAGCCGATGGCAGTGTACTGGGATCTGGGGGTCCTGCTCCATCCACAGGCTCAGCCCCAAGCCCTATACCCCTGTCCAGCACGAAGCAAGGACCCGGAAGACCTGCGGCTTCATGCAGGCGGTCACAGTGGCATAGTGCCCAGGCCCTGGCCTTTCCAGGGAGGGCAGCTGAGGTCAGTGGCAGGAGGCATGCAGGCAGTGAGGGCAGGGTGGGACCTTGCAGACAGCCTGGGGTGGGGCTGGCCAGTCACCCGGTGTGCTCAAGTGGAGGCAGCAGACCCAGGGGCTTCGCCGAGGATGTGGCGCAGCTCCTGGAGGCGCTGCTGCATCTTGGGGACTCCGGCCAGCTGCTGTTCCAGCCGCTGCCGCTCCTCCGTGAGGCTCAGGCGTGCAGCAGAGTCCAGCTTCTCGAACTTCCAGCCTCCCTCGCCATCAAACTGCAGCAGGTGTGTGTGGTACTTCCTGTGGTGACAGGGCGGGACCTCAGCTGTGGCCACCCTCTGAGTCCCCATCCCCATGTCCCTAGCCCTCCCTGCTCAGGGCAGGCCTCTATCCGAGAGGCACCTACCACAGGGAGGGCCGGTGTGTGATGGAGAGCAGCGCAATGCCCGCATCCTTGGCCGCCTGGAAGATCTTGCCCTCCACGTCAATGCTGACTGCGCTGGTGCACTCATCCAAGAGGGCATACTGGGGCCTGGGTTGCAGCAGGGGAGGGGCTATAGGCGGGGCTCCTCCAGCCTCCCGCCCCTCCTGCATGCAGTCAGCCCTGGCCTCACCTGTGGTAGAACATCCGAGCCATTCCAATTCGCTGCTTCTCGCCGCCTGACAGTACGTCTTTCCAGTCGCACAGGGCTTCCCAACCTGTGTGGGCAGGGAGTGCTCAACTGAGGGTCGGGGTGCATGGGTAGGGTGCCTATAGGGGTCTGGAGAACTGAGACCCCTGGGAACATGGGCACATCTGACTTCAGAGTGGATTGTCCAGTGGCCTGTTTCTGCTCTGTGTCCTGTCTCTGTCTATCAATCTGCCCGTCTGCCCGTCTGTCTGTCTGTCTCTCTGTGGCACTTTGATAACTGAAAAGGAGTTGGAGTTGGATGTGGCAGCACATGCCTGTCATCCCAGCACTTGAGAGGCTGAGGCAGGAAGACTTCAGTGAGTTCGAGGGTATCCTGAATGGCATAGACCTTATCTTAGAAAGAAAGAAAGAAAGAGAAGGGAAGGGAAGAGGGAAGACTGGAGACTGGAACTCAGACCATCTCAGATGTCTGAAATCCAGCAGGAGCACGGTGATCCCCTAAGGGGGTGTGAGACAAGGCCGAGACATGCGCACGGAGGAAAGCAGCCATGAAGGTGCTCGAGGGAAACAGCTACGCTCTGGTGCTGAAGCCCTAGCACACAGGTATGGTTTGGGGATGCCCACACAGTGCTGGGTAGGTGGGGGCCAGGCAGCACATTCTTTCCTGCTACTTCTTCTGCCAGGGCACCTGGGAGCCCAGAATGAAAACCCTGCTTTCTAGTTTGGCTGGTGTGGTGATGTGCTATGGCCACATGGTATGTGTGTGGTGGCCTGTAGAGATGTCTTTGAAAGACAAAAGGAAGCTGAGGCAGGAGGATCCCTGACTTCGAGGCTAGCCTTGGCTACATAGTGAGCTCAAGGCCAGCCTGACCTACATAGTGAGACACTGTCTCAAAACCACAAAATAAAATAACCAAGGGACAGAAGGCAGCACCCGTTGCCCTTGGCCCTAGTCACAGCCGAACTCCTTCTACCAGGTAGAATGGCAGAGGGCCAGGCTAGGAAATCTGAGCAGGCTTCACTGCACACAGCGTGCACAAACCACCTCCTGCCTCTGTCCTGCCCTGAGCAGCTGCCTCTGCGAGGGAAGTGGTGGCTTGGGACCTAGTCTGACCTCTATGTTCTAAGGAGGCAGAGGAAAGAGCTCTGCCCAAGGCCATCTTATCCCTAGCAGGAAGGAGAGGCATGGTGTCCACACTTCCTTGAGGATTGAGGACAGCCACTGCCTACCCTCGAAGCCCTGGCCCCACTACCCTCCTCCAGATGGTGCACTGTGGAGACAACCAGAGTCAGCATCACATCCTAGCCCTTGGTCTGCTGCAACTCTGGCTAACCTGTCACCTCCCTGCCTAAGTCCTCTCAAGACATGCTCTGCGCTGCTGTCCCACCTCACAAATGGGGTAACTGCTCAAAGACTTGCAGGCCTTGGCTCAGAGCTGTCTTTCCAGACAGGGAGTGATGAGAGGAACACCCAATGGGGCCAGTACCCTGCAGGAAATGCCCAGCCTGCAGTCTCTGGACACTTGGGGCCACACGTGTGCCATGCCGGGAATGCACAAACCTCCCTCCCGCTGCAGGATGTGATTCAGGTGCACAATGTCCAGGATGGCTTCCAGCTGCTGCTCTGAGCAGCCCTTACGGCGCATGTCCTCCACTGAGTCTGGGTAGATGACCTGGTCGCGCAGCGAGCCCACGGACATGTAGGGCCTGTGGGGCATAGGCGCAAGCTGTCAGCTTGAGTTCTAGCTGCCACGGAGCCTCCGGGCAGTGGATGCACATAGCACATATGCACCGTGCCAGCAGCCCCCAGCTCCAAAGTGTGCCGGGGGGTTGCAGAGATGGGGCAGAGCACACCTCACCTTTGTGGGATGTAGAACATGCGCTGTGGCGGGGGCTTATAGAGGACCCCGCCGTATGTGGGCCACAGCCCACCCAGGATCCGGAAGAGGGAGCTCTTGCCGCAGCCATTGGGGCCTGTGATGAGCAGGTGCATGCCTTCTTCTACCTGGAGGAGGGCAGTGCCATTGGCAGGTATTGGGCTTTAAATTAATTGATTTAGTTTAGGGGTTTTTTTTTTTTCTATTTTAGGATCTACAGAGTATTCAGGGTCTCACTACTAGATCACACTCATAGTGATCTGCCTGTTTACAGGCTCCCAAGAGAGCTGCGATTACAGGTGCACAACACCATGCCCAGTCTCAACGGACATCTCAGCATGCCCCAGGGGCAGGGCTGCCATGGAAGGCCCAGGGATCAAACCCCCAGTCCCTGTGCTGCTTGCAGGTGCCTTTAATCCACTGAACTATTTGGTTGGCCCTAGTTTTGTTGAGATGGAGACTCACTATATAGTCTAGGCTGGCCTTAAACTCACTTTGTAGTCCAGGCTGTCATCACACTCATCAGCCTCCACAGTGCCAGGATGACAGGGGTGCACCCCGATACCTGGCTTGGATCTTTTGCCAAGGGATGGAATATTACAGGACAGGGCCCTGTGTCTAGAGCCCAAGGCATGCCTGTCTCTGGAGGTTGGGAAATAGATGTGAACCGACTGTAACCCTAAGGCCTAACTTGTCCAGAAAGTACAGGGCAAGTACAGGAAGAAGGGATAAGCATGTCCCAAGACACGCAGTGTGCCCCAGGCATGCTTGTCTCCTGTTCTTCCAGGAATCCCAGCATGACCCAGTCCCCACAGGAGGCCAGGTGGCACGTGAGGGATGAGGCTGTCCTGTCTGTAGGTCATTCAGCACCCTTGCCCAGCATCTGGGGGCAGAGGTTGCCCAGCACAGCCAGTGCTACTGTCCTTTGACCATCTTTATCTAGATAGTGAATGCCACAGAGAGTGACACTTGGCACAGGGCTCCTGATAAGGGCCTTTGGTTCACCTTAGACAGCGACATGGGTCAAACTGTACCCTCCAAATGCATACATTAGTGTTAAGGCGAAGTTCCTCAGGTGTGACCCTTTTTGGAAATGAGTACATCACAGATATCTTGAGTGATACTGGCATGGTCCCTCATACAGCGCAACTGGTGTCTGGCTGTGGTGGTACAGAGCTGCAATCCCAGCACTTGGGAGGCTGAAGCAGCAGGGCCTAAGCTGGGGCCCAGCCTGGGCAATGTAGTGACTTGCTGAGAGCTGGACTTGTGCTCGGCATTGCAGCAGCAACAGTGACAATGACAACAAAAGGAGGGGAAGCCGGGCGTGGTGGCGCACGCCTGTAATCCCAGCACTGGGAGGCTGAGGCAGGAGGATCGGTGTGAGTTCGAGACCAGCCTGGGCTGCAAAAGTGAGCTCAAGGCCAGCCTCAACTGCATAGCGAGACCCTGTCTCAAAAAGACAAAAACAAAAGGAGGGGAGGCTCTGCATGGAGGGAGGATGTGACCTGAGGACAGTGAGGCCACACCGCAGATGCCATCGATCTCCAAGGGTCACCAGCAACAGTGAAGGCAGGGCCCTCTGCTTTATCTCTGGGTTCCAGTACCCAGCCCAAAGGGCAAAGGATGTGGGATGAGGTGGCACATGCCTGTCTGTCATCTCAGTACTGGGAAGGCTGAGGCAGGAGGATCTCTACAAGTCTGAGGTCAGCCTGAGCTAAGTAGTGAGTTTCAGGCCAACTTGAACTATGTAGTAAAACGCTGCCTCAAAACTAAAAAACAAGGGAGAGTGTGGCAGTGCACACCTGTTATCCCAGCACTGGGGAGGCCAAGGCAGGAAGATCTCTATGAGTTTGAGGCCAGCCTGGGCTACATAGTGAGGTCAAGTTCTGAACTACATGATGAGACCCTGTCTCAAAAAAAAAAAAAAAAAAAAAAAAAAAAAAAAAAAAAAAAAAAAAAAAAAAAAAAAAAAAAAAAAAAAAAAAAAAAGAAAAAAAGAAAAAAAAAAAGACAAACTAGCAACCCTTCCTCCAAAACAACAACAAAGAAATCATGTTCTATACAAATGTTTACTTAAACCGCAGGTGGCCAGGGTGTACCCTGTGTGTGCCACCACACCTGTGCACTAAGACATGTCCTGCTCTGTCCTGTCTTGGTGACCACTGCAGCACTGTCTTGGTCTCTCTCTGCCAGCCTCGGGGCTGCTCCGCTGCAGCCCACTGCTGGGGCCCGGCATTTCCAGCTGGCGGCGGCGGCAGTGCGTCGTCCCCCCTTTGTCTGCTCAGCCCTAACCCAGGCCTGGCAGGGAGCCCCTGGCGATCTCTCTGCAGGGCTGGAAAGGCTCCTTGAGACAGCTCTGTGCCCACCACAGATCTTGTGCTGCACTGCCCACAGTGGACAGGCAGAGTCCTGGGCTGGCCACCAGAGTGGCTCAGGTGGGACAGCGGCAGTGTCGGTGTGAGCACAGCCCCAAGTCTGACCCTCTTAGGAGGCTGGGAGCCAGCAGTGACTGGACCAGCAGACATGGGTAACCTTTGGCCAGTCCTGGTGACTGTGAACCTCTTCATCAGCTCTGACCATCACCCCAGGATGCACTGCCAGGGACATATCCTCTCCCCTTGAACTTGTCCCATCTGCCATGCAGATCTGGGGACATGGCTATTGCCAGCAGGGCCAGGCGACTAGCCAAGGAGTAGCCTTCGAGATACAGGTATCTCCCCAGGTGCCTGAGCCCTGCCCCACCCTGCCTACCCGGATGTTGAGGCTGGACACCACCACCTCTCCTGCGGGTGTAATGATGGGGATGTTCTCACAGATGATGCCCTGCTCCACGTCCACCACCTGGCCTGCAGGAAGAAGGCAAGGAGGGGTGAGGCGTGGTGTGCATGGACCCGATGAGCCGTGGGAAACAGCCCAGCCTCCAGGAGCTGAGCTCAGGGTCCTGTGCTGCTCCATCTGTCATCTGGAACCGGAGTCCAGAAGCCAATGTTCAGAAGCGCTCTCACCTGGCCCAATCTCCAAGCTGGGTGAGGTACCACAAAACCTGTCATCCTAACACTTGGGAAGCTGATGCATGAGGACTGCCCTGAGATCCAGGCCAGACTGAACTCTGTGAGAGCCATGAGACAAAGTTGTGAGACTTGGTTTTACCCCAGTCACAATGGCTAATACCAAGAACACAACATCTGCACACCTGTCATCTCAGCACCTGAGAGGCTGAGGCAGGAGGATCTCTGCAAGTTCTAGGCCAGCCTGGGCTACATAGCGAGGTCAAGGGCAGCCTGTACTATGCAGCAAGACCCTATCTCAAAAAACCAAATACACACACACACACACACACACACACACGCATGCCCAAAACAAAGGCCGCTCCCATGGCGGGCCCATCTGCCACACTCAGCGATTGGCCTCATTCTCCATGGCTTGCCTCAAGTCCTTGGGACAGGGTTGGGCAGCAGGTAGAGCCACCTACCCTGGATGCGCAGGGGCCCTTCCACGCGGACACCGGAGCGCACTATGGCCCCTATCCCTGCCTGGGTGTCCTCCGGCTCCCCAGGCCGCTTGAAGCGACAGTGCTGGACATCTTCAAACACTTGGAACATCTCGTGCACGCGTGCCGTGTAGCCGGCCAGTTCTGTCACCTCCTTGTAGGATGACATGATGCGCTCGGTAGCGTCGGCGGCGGCTGTGAGCAGGTTGCGCGCGATGGTGAAGGCCTCGGTGCGCTCGCTTACCAGCTCGTCATCCCTCATCTCCAAGGCGGCCCTCTTGGTGGCCTCTGAGTCTGCATGGAAACACGGGAAGTCACGGAGGTTCACACTGAAGAGGACACTTGGTCCATCTCTGGACATCAAGGGGAGGCGATCCTTCTCTTATCCCAGACACAATGGCTAACACTAAGAACAGAAAATTTGCATACCAGCTATCTCAGCACCTGAGAGGCTAAGGCAGGAGGATCTCTGAAAGATCTAGGCTGGCCTGGTATACATAGTGAGGGCAAGGGCAGCCTGTACTATAGAGTAAGACCCTGTCTTTTTTTAAAATTTAATTTAATTATTTTTCTTGTTTCAGAACTTTTGTTTGTTTATTTATTTTTATGGCCGGCTCAGCCAGCCCCGAGGGCAGGGCTGGTGAAGCATGTGGTGCCGGAGATGGAACCGCAGTCTATGCAGCCACCTAAGCTTTCCTAAGCAGGCACTTTAGACCACTGAGCCATCCCGCCGGGCCCAAGACCCTGTCTTTAAAAACCATACACACACAGCACAAAAACCAAATTCAAACAAAACAAGTGCACACAAGGTTGTGGGGTTAAAGGAACCCGTCTTCATTGTTGGGAAGAGTGCAGACTGGTACAGGCGCTGTGAAGATCAGTATGGAGAGTCCTCCAAGAGCCTAGAAATTCCATTAGGCCCAGCTACTCCCCTTCTCGGGGTCTTCCAGAAAGAGCTAAAGGCATCGTGTCACAGTGCTCCACGTACCCATGCTTACGGCAGCACAGTGCACGACCGCTAACCCTGGGAAGCGGCCTATATGGCCATCAGCAGATGTGACGAGAAAGTAAACGTCCTCACATGCGATGGGGACCTGCTCTGCCACAGGAAGGATATGCTGGGGTCCTCGTAGGAAGATGGATGCGCCTTCGACATGGTGCTAGGTGGCGTTATGAGGTGCACGAGAGCAATGATCCCATGGTTGTTCTGTATGAGAAACCCAACACCCAGACACAATAAGGATGAAAATAAAGAGGTGAGGGCAGCACAGGCGCCAGTTGTGTGAAAGGTCTATAATGCTAAATGGTGATCTAAGCTACGAGAAACCGAAGCTCTGATACAGGGATTTAAAAAAAAGGGGGGGAGCAGCGAGATGGCTCAGTGGTCTAAAGCACCTGCGGAGGAAAGTTAAGGCAAGCGCTGCGACTGCTCCTCAATCCCTGGCACCACATGCTGCGGCCCCCACCCCAGGGCAGGCTGAGCCAGCCATAACACAAAGAAATAAATGAGGTCTAAGAGAAATTTTAAAAAAACTTAAAAAAAAGCACAATAAATAATCCTTGTCAGTTCTTAATGGTTTGTTCCTTTAGGAATGCACATTTTATTTTTTAATTAATTGATTAATTTTGGTCTTTTTTTTCTTTTTTGAGACAGGGTCTCACTATGTAGCCAAGGCTGGCCTGCTTCAAACTCATGATGATCACCCTGCCTCCCCCTCTCAAGGGGGCTTTTGGGTTAGTTCAGTGGTTTAAGCCCTTGTGCCAGCAATCCTAGACAGGCACAGGGGACGGCAGTTGGATCCCCAGACCCACCCATAAGGCAGCCTGAACCAGCCAAAAAAAAAAAAATCCCTCTCAAGTGCTGGGATGACAGCTATGTGCCACCATACCTAGCAAGGACTGCAAGTATTATGTTTTTTCTTATGTGTTGGGCACAAGGCCTTACTACACAGTTCAGATGTGTAGTGATCCTCCTGTTTGCAGTCTCGCCAGCACTAGATTACAGGTGTGTGCCACCACTCCCAGTCTTGGGAGCCAGCTCAGCATGCCGAGGTGTGGGGCCAGAGCAGTGTGGGATGTCAAGGGAACGAACCCCAGGTCCTGAGCTTGTCTAAGTAGGCACTTAATGTGCTGAGCTATCTTGCCGGCCCTGTAAATCTTTTCTTTGAAAAGATAAGAACCTACCAGGGGCAAGGCATGGACCCTGTGTCTTTGGGGGACTCCCTCAAAGCCCATCCAGTGACAAAATCGCTCAATAAAATGAGCTACAAAGGGTTTCCAGCTTGACCTGCAAAAAGAAAATGGCCGAGCTCTAGGACCTTGCTATGGCAATAGTACTGGGAAGTGGCGAAAGAAAAGCTGGTGAATCGCACTTTGGGGCTCAACAGTGTCCTTCTCAGGGAAGGGAAAAGACAAAGGAGACTGTGACAAATGGTCCATAAAAGGCACGACTGGGGCCCGGCGGGATGGTTCAGTGGTCTAAAGCGACTGCTTGGGAAGGCTTGGGTGGCTTCAGGGACCGCAGTTTGATCCCTGGCACCACAAAGCCAGCACAGGGTACCTTGGGCATGATCATACTCAGTGGGAGAGGCTGGCACCAAGGGCCACAGCAAGCTTCCACTTCTCTGAGCTGTCCCCACCACACAAACCAAGACAGAAAGTGCACTAGTGACTGCCCATACCAGGTGAAGGGGAGATGGGGAGGGACCCATGATGGCTCTGTAGCTCTTCTTTTTTTTTTTTTTTTTTGAGACAGGGTCTCACTGTGCAGTTCAGGCTGGCCTTGAGCTCACTTTTGTAGCCCAGGCTGGTCTCGAACTCGCGCCGATCCTCCTGCCTCAGCCTCCCGAGTGCTGGGATTACAGATGTGCGCCACCACGCCCGGCTCTGTAGCTCTTCTTCCTTCTCCTCTTCCTGCTGCTCATCCTCCTCCTCCTTCTTGTCCTTTTTTTAAAATTATGACTGGCTCAGCCTGCCCTGGGGGTGGGGCTGGCACAGCATGTGGTGCCGGGGATGAAACTGCGGTCCCTGTGGTTGCCTAAGCTTTCATAAGCAGGTGCTTTAGACTGCTGAGCTATCGTACAGGCCCCTTCTTGTCTTTTTTGACACAGAGTCTCATTGTGCAGTTCAGGCTGGCCTTGACCTCACTTTGTAGGGTAGGCTGGTCTCAACTCACAATGATCCTCCTACCTCAGCCTCCTGAGTGGTGGGATTACAGGCGCACACCATCACACCTGGCTGCAATTTCTTCTTGGGGTGTAAAAATGTCCTAGATGAAGTGGTGGTGCATGTCCATAATTGCAGCACTTATGGGGCTGAGGCAGGAGGATCAAGGTCAGCATGGACTACATAGTGTGACAC
>PVJA010038428.1:0-19743 GCA_004027025.1 Myocastor coypus
CCCCCCCCCCCCCCCCGTGAGGGTCTTTATCCTGGCGCCCAGATAGAAAGTATGGCTTGTGTTGTCTTTTCACACTCCATCCACATATGCATGCACAGGTGTTCAGAGTTTAATACTTTCCCCTCCCCCAATCTCATCGGGGGAAAAAAAAAAATCTAACTGGAACAGCAGCTGCAGCTGATGACTTTGACTAGAACAGGAACTAAAACTGGAACAGGTTTCAGATGCCCAGGAGTGTTCAATTTCTCCTTTATGCCTCAGATGGGGAATGGTAACAAACAGGTAAATAGACTTAATTGTGGGGCATAACTTGGGGCAGGCCTACCTTATCCAAGAACCTGGGCCAGTCATGTTCTGACTCCTCCTAGGGAGCGATGAGGTCTCTACTGTTGCACGGGGGTGGGGCGCCTTCCCCCAGTCACTAAGGAGATTCTGAGAAAAGGTCAGACAGCATGTGGTCCTGTTCACAGGTCTAGTGTGGGCCTCAGCAGCAGCCAGTGGTCCTGTAGCAGGGGCCTAAAGTGATCAGCAAGGTGTCTTCCTGGCCAAATGCACCATAAAATACCAATAGAGGACTATTTGTACCAAGTAGTTCAGAAGGCAGGCTTTTATTTGTAATGCTGGAAGACCAAGGGAAACTGAGTTTTCAGGGCTGGCAAGATGGTTCAGTGGTCTAAAGTGCCTGCTTAGGAAAGCTTAGGCAACTACAGGGACTGGAGTTCAATCCCCAGCACCACATGCTGCACCAGCCCCACACCCAGGGCAGGCTGAGCCAGCCAAATAATACAATTTTAAAAAAAGAAAAGAAAACTGAGTTTTCAAATCATTGGCCCGGAGTCAGGCTCCAGTTCATTTTAAATATGGCTTATAGGCAAGAAATGCAAAACTAATAACATTATTACATGATTTGTTACATGGAATACAAAAATTATGTCATACATTGTCAGGCAGGACTGCATTTGCAGGTGAGCAAAGTTAGTATGTGTCCTTGACTGGACCCTTTTTTTTCCCAGACATAATAGCTTTGAAGCAGAGTGGAGTTAATGCATGTTCTCTCTCTCTCTCTCTCTCTCTCTCTCTCTCTCTCTCTCTCTCTCTGTCTGTCTGTCTGTCTCTCTCTCTGTCTGTCTCTCTGTCTGTCTGTCTGTCTGTCTCTCTCTCTCTCTCTCTCTCTCTCTCTCTCTCTTAAGTATTTGGTACAGGGTCTCACTACACAACTCAGACTCATAATGATCCTCCTGTTTTCAGCCTCCCCAACACTGGGATTACAGGTGTGTGCCGCTATGCCAGGTCTTGGTGGCTGGCTCAGTGCACTGGGGGTGACACTTAGTCTGCTGGTCCTATTGCATATTTTCTTTTTTCTTTCTTTCTTTTTCTTTTTTTCTTTTTTTTTTTTTTTTGTCTTCTTTTGAGACAGGGTCTTGTTATGAAGTTCAGGCTGGCCTTGAGCTCACTTTTGTAGCCCAGGCTGGTCTTGAACTCGCACCGATCCTCCTGCCTCAGGCTCCCAAGTGCTGGGATTACAGGTGTGCACCACCACGCCCAGCTTATTTTCTTAATTAACGGAAATACAGTAAGCTTGACCTGTCATATTGATGGCTAGCAGCTGAGACCAGTCACAATTTTTAGTTTAATTTAGTAAGCTAGCTACAGAACAGGCAGTAGGAGCCTGTGATCACAGGCCTGTAATTGATTTCTATCTTTTACTATAGTATACCTATAAGTCTGCTATTCTCTAAGTGCCCTTACAATATAACAAAATCTAGAATAATCTAGAAATTTTTATAGAGTAAGTCCTCAGTATGGCAATTTTACCCTCAGGGAAGGAAATTTAAAGGGTGTTGGGAAAAAAAACAGAAGTAGAGATGGGAACCAAGATAGGAGAACAAAGAAAGATTATGCAAACTTGGGAAACTAGTAAAGACGACAGGAAGGAGAAAGGGAAGAAAAAAATGAAGAGTAGAACAGAACAATAAGAACAAAAAACTAGAAATAATGTTCATACTTATATAAAAAGAATAATCTAAAAGAAGAAAAAAATATCCATGTAAAGGCATGTCTTGCTGGGCATGGTGGCACACACCTGTAGTCCCTGAACCCAGGAGGCTGAGGCAGGAGGGTTATTCTAAGTCCAAGACCAGCTTAGGCTACAGAGTGAGCTCAAGGCCACCCTGAAGTGCATAGTGAGACCCTGACTTTAAGAAAAGAATGTCTCTACTGTTGCTGGTAGACAAAATGGGCAGAGTCCAGATCCAAGTTGATTAATCCCTGCAAACCAGCCATATAGTGGGTAATCCCAGGAAACCCGAACCCTTAATCTACTGAAGTTCAAACTGCTTTCTGCCTGTGAGGTTCAAGCCCAGTTTGTTCAGTATGCAACATTCCATGTGCCTCCCGCTGGCTGGAATTCAGCTCCTTTACATCCTGCTGACTGCAACATGGAAGCCTCACCCTGACACTGGAGCTGCTACATAGATATAGCCTATAGCTACTCTGAGTTCTGAGTTCACTTGGCCCTTGGCCCCTCCTGGGCAGTCTGAGTCCAAATAACTCACCAGCCATTGTAGACTGTTAGGCCCAGTGCCCATTCTTCTGGGGTGCATTTCCTTGTCAAGGCCTCTGGGGTCACCGGTAGTCATGGTACATCTGCAGGTTTGAGCCATCCCTCCCAGGCAGTGAGTCAGCATCTAAAAAAGCCCCACCTACGACTATAGGAGGCTTTACAGAGATATCTAGACATAGATCATAACAATGTATAAAGATATCTCTTATATATGAAGCAAGAATACTAGGTGGGCTTGGTGGCACATGCCTGTAATCCCAGCACTTGGGAGGCTGAAGCTGAGGCAAACTGCGAGTTCAAAGCCACCTTAAGTTATAAAATGAGACCTTGTCTCACTAACTAAATAAGTAGAGTCCTTTGGTCACTAGCCCTTGTCTCCATTGTATTATATCAGGGGCAGGGAGCTAGTTACCCTGGCTTTTTTGTTTTGCTTTGCTTTGCTTTTGAGACAGAGTCTCACTATATAGTCCAGGCTAGCCTTGAGCTCACATCTTGAACGCACACGGATCCTCTTGGCCTGGCTTTCAATCCTATTTTGAGTTACTGGTGCCTTCCAAGGTCTGGTTTTTCTCTTTTTCTTTATCTTTGTCTAATTACTGGAATCACCTGCAGAGGCAATAGCTGTCTTAATGAGATTTCCTATTAATTTTTAAATAGATCTTATTGAGTTCCTATTTTATCTTTTTTCCTGTCTATGACCCCCTGTCCGTACAAGGTGATAATAATATGAGCCATTAAGCACAGCTGTGCAGGGAGGGGGCCTTGGCAAGGTCTTTGGTCAGAATGACTGTAGTTGGATTCCCTCCATTATCCCCAGACTGAGCAGAACCCTGAATGTAGCAAAACCCTGGAGGGAGCAGAGACTGGTAATGCATACCCAAGGCCTCACTAGGGGGAAGCTAGGGAGGCAAGATGGAGGGTAGTCACAGGCCTGAGGGAGTGAAATGGGGAGCCCTGGCATCTGCTGCAGTTGCTTCAATAGTGGTGTCTTACTGGACAAAAAGGAAGGGGCCTCTGGGTCCAGTTTTTATTTTGGTCCACAGTGGGTGCAGTCAGGAGTGCACCCCATAGGGGGCAGCCTCGAGTGTCTACTTGAGGCTGAGTAGGGGGAGCAGAGGCAAGGGGAGGTATCTACAGGAACAGCAGAGCCTGGATTGTGGCAGGGTGTGATCAGACTCAGACAACACCTTCCTTTAGAACTCTGTCCCAAACTCCCTGTCCGTGGTGGGCTCAGGCCTTTCAGTTAGTGGCTTTACTCCCCCTTTATTCCTTTTCCTGGTGCCCAGCATCAGTAACTTTGCAGCAAAGACCCATGAAAAATAAATTTCCCAAGCCTTTGTACATGGGAAGGTGTCCTTTTTGTTTCCTGATCTGTTCACAAGAGGTAGATGCACAATGCAGTTTATTGGTTGTACAATTTTAAGTAGAAATCATCCTTACTTAGGGCTGACCAAATAGCTCAGTGGATTAAAGCACCCGCAAGCAGGCACAGGGGCCAGGGGTTCAATCCCTGGTCCTGCTGTGCCAGCCCCACCCCCAGGGTGCACTGAGATGGCAGTTGAGACTGGGCGTGGTGTCACGAGCTGTAACCCCAGCTCTTGGAAGGCTGTAAACAGGCAGATCACCATGAGTCTGATCTAGTAGTGAGACCCTGAACACCCTGTAGACCTTCCCTAAAATTAAAAAAAAAATCATCCTCACTCAGAGTAGAAGGTTTGCTCTTCTGTTTTTGGCAACTGTACCAATGATCGGCAGTTCTCTGGAGACAGTCTTGGTCCTTTCCTGTGGTTTTGTGATGTGTGCCAAGGTGAGTGGCTTGTTCTTTGGCCTGGTATACTCTGAGCTCACACAGAATTAGAATTAATGGATGTCCTTATGGTGGACATTTTTAGCTTATTGTCATAAATTGGGGGCTTCAGACAACAAAAAGTTACCCCATCACAGCTATGGAGGCCACAGATCTGAAACTAGGGTGTTAGGTTCCCACCAGAGACTCAAGAAGAAAGACCCTTTGTCTCTTCCAGCTTCTGTGCTCCAGGTACTTTTGTAGCCTCAATGCTTCTCTGCTGCTATCTTCAAATGGCTGACAGCTGGGTCCCCTGTCTTTTGCAGCAGGACATCCAGGATAACCTCATCTCAGGGTCTGCAATGACCTTCTTTCCATGGGTCCCATTTATAGCCTTCAGACGTGGGCCTTTGACATGACTTTTCAGGAGGTTCATTTGTTACAGACTATAGCTAGATACCCCCTCTTCCCCAAGCCTCATGCACTTTTAGGTGGAGCTTTTAGGAGTGATATATCATGGGCATGTGATACTAAATTAGTCCACTGTGGTTAGCATTGTTCTGAGTACGGATAATGGACTTACTGAAGAGGGAAGACCCACCCTGGTGTGGGTGGCAACAAGCAGTTGGCTTGTAGTCTTCATGGAATAAAAACTAGAAAAAAGGAAGCTACGCTGTCCCCTAGACACACTGTGAACTGTTCTTCCTTTGCCAGAGCGCTGGGACTAGGAACCAGCCAACTATAGACTGAAACCCCTATAAACTGAGCTAAAATTAACTTTTCCTCCTTTAACTTGTGAGTCTTGGGTATTTTGGTCCAACGATGAGAATGAAACTAAGATCATTTAACTCACTACACATCCTGAATCCAAAATAAATTAGTACATGACAGATGTTTCCCTGATGTATTTCTACATGATCCACATCTGTATTGAAATAACATATTATTCAGTTATTATATACAAATTTTGTTTTTGTGTATCAATTTAAAAAGAAATTTAGCCCTAAGTGTTTACTTCTACCTGTAGTCTCAGCTAGTTGACAGGCTAAAAGCAAGAGCATCAGTTGCACCTATGAGTTCAGGGCCAGCCTGGGCAAGACCCATCACCTCAGGAAAAAAAAAAAAAAAGCAAAGAAACAGTAAATAAATAAACTTTAATTAAAGTTATATAACTCTGGGTGGGAAATGAGTCAAGGTGAGTCCAACATGTTTCTGTTCATTTTCCAAAAGAGGGAGCATGGTGTCACAGAAGGGGGCAGTCCTGGCTCCAGTGACACGTGAACCTTAGTCAGGTCTCCTGTCCTGCTTCGACTTCTTAGTTGAAACATAAGTCCATATGCTCCTGTTAAAGCCATTAGTTCCTGACTGCCTCTGAGCAAACTTGACAAGGACTTATACCTGGTAGAATGATTTTCCAAATAAACTGTTTGTGTTCTTTTAGGGCTGTTTCCTTGGGAACCTTGGACTCAGGCTTGAAGGCAGATGCCTTTCATTTAGGTGGCAGGAAGTTCCTGACACTTAGCCAGGAATGAAAAAGGAAAACTACTCAAATGTGGAGAGCTGTGAGGGAGGGATAAGGCTATCATGTGAGCCCAACTACCTCCTACATTCGTCTAGCAGGGACACTAGGGCACCTGGTCTCTCAGCATGAGTCGCCCTGAGAGGAGTACCCTACTTTTCCTCCTTGTTTTTGTGCCCATATATTTACACGGGACTTCGGTGCAGCGAGGAAGCCTAGTAGGGCAAAGGAAACCATTTTTTGAGAGGCTCCGTAGACTAGAAGAGCAGGTAAGTACCATACTTGGGCAGATGAAGGATGGGTGCTGTGTGAGCACTTTGATCCTAATCGCACAGCTTGTGGTCCTTGTTGGAAGCTAACAGTGTTCCCACCTGTAATTGGAAACCAGAGAAGGGCTTGCTGAGCCACACTCTGAAATCAAGCAAGATGTGTGAATGGTGGGGACAGGGAATTTGAGGAGCCTCTCAGGGCCAAGGATCAGGGATCTGATGGTTCTGGGTAATGTCACTGAGTATGAGAGCTGTGGGGTCATAAATTCACTTGGAAACAGAGATTGTAGGTGTTCTCAGGCTCCTATGTGGGTGTTGGTAAACTATTTCCAGCTCTGGGGACTTCTACTTTGATTCTGGTGAAGCACTCAAACAGCTTGTTCCTTGGGCTCCTTTGCTCACAGGGGAGGCCACAGCAGCAAATCAACTGGCTGCAGTCATCCAGAGCAGCCTGGGTTTGGAGGAGCCTGAGCTGTGGGACTGGAGTCTACACCCCACACTGTATTGATGTGGGCCCAGGGCTCAGGTATCTCCTCTGTGGTCTGATTCCTAGGACTGTTCATGATAACTGACCTGCATCTTCTGGTATTATGGAATAGACCAAATTGGTCCATCAATATTCAGTCCCAGCCAGTTATTACCCCAGCAGTCTGGAAAGCTGAGACAGGAAGCTTGCAAATTTGAGCCCAAATTGGGCAGTTTAGATATTTATAATGACTTTGTCTCAAAATGAAATATAAAAAGGTGCTAGCATGCCTGTAATCCCAGAACTCAGGAGGCTGAGGCAGGAGGATTGGTGAGAGTTCGAGACCAGCCTGGGCTACAAAACTGAGCTCAAGGCCAGCCTGAACTGTACAGCGAGACCCTGTCTCAAAAAGACAAAAAAAAAAAAAAAAAAAAAAAAAAAAAAAAAAAAAAAAAAAAAAAAAAAAAAAAAAAAAAAAAAAAAAAAAAGAAAGAAAGAAAGAAAGAAAGAAAAAAGTGCTGGATGAGGCCAAGCTTGATGGCACACACCTGTAAATCCTAGTACTCAGGAGGCTGAGAGGAAAAATCACAGCAAATTAGAAGCCAGCCTGGGTTACCTGGTGAGTTTAAGGCCAGCCTGAACTATGTAAGAAGATCTGTCTCAAACAGGACTTTCTGAAGGGTAAACAGGGCATCCCACTCCCTGCCACTTCCTATAACTACTCTGTCTTCTTTACAGTTTCAAAGATTCCAAGAGGTCACTCTGAAACACCTTCAGGACATTGCAAACAACTACAATGTGTCCTACAATGTTGATGTCCGCTTCCAGAGGCTGACAGAAGAGAACCAGGCTGTGGCTCTGGCAGTCAACAGGTCACAGGCTGCCATGCAGGTGGATCTGTCCCACCTAAAGACTTGGATGAGGAAGACCAACCGCCAAAGTCGGAAGATGGATGCAAGGCTGCAGGCCTTGGACCTTGCTCTGCGTGCAAAGAGTAAGCAGCAGGCTTGGGAGGAGAAGGACCAGGAGGCACAGCAAGATGCTATCTCACACCTGGCCCTGGATGTGTCTACTCTGCAGACACACTGGCCCACCTGGTACATCAGGTCCGTAACCAGACCACTAAGCTAGATGCTCTTGAAGAACAGTTGCAGGTGGCCAGCCGTGACTCTGCAGCCTGGGGGCTGATTCTGGCCCCAAACCAGCCTGTGCAGGCAGGTCTGAGCTCACGGAAGCTGCATCTGGAAAAGCAGGCACTCAGGCCTCCACTTGAACACAGGAATCTACCACAGGATCTCACTGCCACTCTCCAGAGGTCACCGAAATCCCCAAACTTAAGCAACCACTGGACATCTGCTGCAGCCTCAAGGGACCCTCCTCAGCTGGAATGGCCTCCCCAAGGAGCAGGAAAAAGTAAGTGCCACAGACCTGTCTTCCCCAATCAATTTCCAGGTCCCCCATTGGCTCCTCCTATGGCCATAGCCCCCGTCCCCACAAACTTTCTCCCAGAGACCATAAGGAAAAGGCTCCATATACTCTGCTCTAGAAGAGGGGATGGCCTGACTCTGTTGCTGTCCAGGTGGGAATCTCAATTACATTGCCTTTATGACAGAAGGATCTCTTTAGAGGTGGTCGAGTGAGGACTTTGAGGTAATAATCCTGGATTATTGGGTTGGTCCAGTGTGACCATGAGGCTCAGAGAGGGAAGCAAGAGAGTCAGAGCTGGAGATGAGACAGAAGTATAGGCTGCAGGAGTGCATTCTGAACACCAGCCAAGGACCATGCATGACTTTAGAGGATGGAAAGGACTGGATAAAGCAGCTAGGCTCATGGAGCTTTCAGAAGAAGCTAGTCCTGCCAATACCTTGATCTGAACCTATAAGACATTTTGACCTCCACAAACAAGAAATAAACTTGGGTTGGGTGGCTTTTATTTGTTTTTGCAGTACCAAGGATCCAACCCAAGTATGATTTACCATAGAGCTAAATTCCCAGCGCTTTTTATTTTGAGGCAGGTGTGTACTGCCTTGCCAAGTACCAGAAAGGTTTTAAATTATTACAGTAATTGTAGCTAGGCATTGAGGCACATCACTCAGAGGCTGAGGCAGGAGGACTGCAAGTTTTGCGACCAACTTAGACAACTTAGTGACCTAGCAAGTTTCTGCTTCAAAAAGGCTTGGGGATATAGCCCAATGCAAAGGCCCCATTTTCCATCTTTAGTATCATAGATAAATAAATAAGTAAACAAATTTATGGCAACTTATTACAGGGGTAACATAAAATGCAAATAGGAATGGGCCACTGGCAGGCTTACAAGGGGCTCAATCACTTCCTTTGGAGGTACCTTCATTCTCAATCCCTGATGGAATGGGGCTCATATTATGAGGGTAAATGAGATGCTGCCAGGCATGCCTCCATGAGTGAAAGCATAGAGCTAGAGCTCCTGAAGGCATGGTGACTGAAAACTTTAGGTCATCCCCTCCTAGGGAAGGGGCATGGTTATAGCACTGATGCTTCGGGATGCTTTTGGATTGCCTCACAGTGCAGAGGCTCATTCTCCCTCCCTTTGTTTCTAGCTTGCAACACAGGCCCTGTGTTCATTTTCCCAAATGACTCCACTGAAAATGTGGTCTTCCTCAGCCCTGGCTTCTTCAAGGGCCTTCGAGCCCTGTCCTTCTGCAGCTGGATCCGCATGACCTCTGGCTACCTGGGCACCCTCCTCTCCTATGCCACTGAAGAGAATGACAACAAGTTGGTGCTGCATGGCCGAGATTCCCTAGTCCCTGGCTCCATGCACTTTGTGATTGGAGACCCAGCCTTCAGGGAGCTGCCCCTGCAGCCACTGCTAGACAGCCAGTGGCACCACATCTGTGTCAGCTGGACATCCATCCAAGGCAGGTACTGGCTTTATGTGGACCGTAAGTTAGTTGCCACTGGCTCTCACTTCAGGGAAAATTATGAGATCCCTCCTGGGGGATCGCTTGTTCTGGGCCAGGAGCAAGACAGTGTAGGGGGTAGTTTTGACAGTGCTGAGGCCTTTGTGGGGAGCATATCTGGCTTGGCCATCTGGGACCGGGTGCTATGGCCTAGAGAAGTTGCAAACCTTATCACTGGAAAAGAGCTCCCTATAGGTCCCATCCTGACTCTAGACAATGTCACATTGGTAGGTGGATTTGTGCAGAGAACCAACTGCCCCTGCCTGGAGCATTGTCCATGAGGCCACACCCTGCAGGCCAGTGGCAGGAATAAGCCCCTTCCCCTCCCCATGTCATTGTCCTCAGCTGTGTGTTCACACCTGGGTTCTAACTAGGAGGTGAGAGGAGTCAAGGAAACATCTACAGTGTGAGAAGTGACCCTAGAAAAAGTTCAAGGTCCATAGGCTGCGTCCTCCCATTTCTGCCACATTCTTTTTTTTTTAAATGTATTTAGTATAGGGTCTACAGGGTCTCACTGCACAGATCAGACTCATAGTGATTGTTCCTGTTTTTCAGCCAACTGCTGGGATTACAGGTGTGTGCCACCACACTCAATCTCAATCATTGCCTCAGCAAGCGTTGGGGGCCGGGCCAGCACACCTGGCTAGGGGTTGAACCCTGGCCCCTGCATCTGCCTAGGCAGCCTCTTTAATCAGCTGAGCTATCTGGCCAGCCCTGTCTGCAGCATTCTTGTTCTTATGTGCTTCACCTTCACAGTCTTTGGTCACCTCATTCTTTGCAGTATGACATAATTTCACCTTGGCTTGTACCACCCCAGCAGAAAGGCTATATCCCAGCAGGCCCCTCCTCTCAGTGTACCCTTTTAGTGACAAAGGACAGGCTGGTCCAAGGCCAGTTCCCAGGGGATGCCCTCATTCCTTTCAACTGAAGAAACATCCATTTGTATCATCTTTGCCTCCTAAGGCAACTCAGAGAGGCTCTCCTCTGGGTGATGGCTGTTTCAGCATCTCTTGGAGAAAGAATCTAAGAATCTGAAAGGCTTGCCCTTAAGACTAACTATATCCCCCTTCACTCAGAGTCCTGCTGGGTCCCTCAAGAATGACTGGTTTGGGGCCAGTTTAGGCAAGTGCATTCAATCCCTGGCACCACACACCATGCCAGTCCCACCCCCAGGGTGGGAAAGAAAGAGAAAGACTAGCTAGTCATTTTCTCTTGTCCTGGCATGGCTGTTAAGGTTGCCATAGATACCATTAAGATGGACTACCAATGCCTTTAAATCAACTCATAACAAAATTTTCATGTTTTTAAACTATCCCTTTTAAGTATACCAAAGATTGTAGTGAATATATTGAGTTATACAATCATCACCAAGTTTTTGAGTGTTTCAGTTATTCTCTAAACACTGCCTGTTAATGAGCACTCTTGCCCCCAACCACTGGCAACCCCAACTGCTTTTATGCCCATAGATTGGCCTGTTCTATGTATTTCATATAGATGGAATCAACATCACATTTTCTAGGTTAATCTATGTTATAGCTGATGTCAGGACTTAACTTCTTTTAGTGAATGAATAATATTCCAGTGTACTAGTGGACCACATTTGGTTTATCTACACATTACCTGGTGGACATTTAGGGTGTTTCCCAGTTTTGGGTTATTGTGAATAAAGCTGCTGAGTATTCTTATACAAGTCTTTGAGTGGATATGTTCTATTTATCTTGGGCTGGTGCTCAAGAGTAGATGAGTCATATGAGAAATTCATGTCTAGGCTTTCACAGAAACTGCAAAGTTATGTCTCCAAGGTTTCTATACCATTTTACATTCCCACCAGAAATATATAAAGTATACAATTTTTCACAGGAGGCCACAAAAACCTTGCCAACACTTGGTTTTATCTTTTGATGAATTTTTTGTAGAATTCAAAATTGAAACAGCTAGCCGGGCGTGGTGGCGCACGCCTGTAATCCCAGCACTCGGGAGGCTGAGGCAGGAGGATTGGTGTGAGTTCGAGACCAGCCTGGGCTACAAAAGTGAGCTCAAGGCCAGCCTGAACTGCATAGCAAGACCCTGTCTCAAAAAGACAAAAAAAAATTGAAACAGCTAAGGGGGACACCTGCTTGGGGCCCCCCTCCTGTCCCTCAGACAGGAATTTTCTTTCCCTCAATAAATACATTCTGCTCATTAAAAAAATAAAATAAAATAAAACAGGTTAAAAAAATAAAGAAACATACACTAACTCTGACTAGAGGCATCTGTACTATAAGTTTGGTGTGATATAAATTAACCCTTATAGGGCTGGGGAGATAGATAGCTCAATAGAATAAGTGCTTGTCTGGCAAGCACAAGGTCCTGAGTTCAATCCCCAGTACTGAAAAAAAATGAGACTTAAAATCAAGATCACGAAATCAGAATCAACTGATATAGACAGGTGAAAAGGATGGTGATGGAGGAAGCATGGAGAGGAAGGCCATGCTGAGCCCGGGAACATCTCTTCCACACCTTATCATTCCATTCCTGCTTTGTGTTGATGGCACTGAGCCAGGGTCTTCACACTGAACTATATCCTCAGCACATTCTTTTTTTTTTTTTTTTTGTCTTTTTGAGACAGGGTCTCAGTATGCAGTTCAGGCTGGCCTTGACCTCACCTTTGTAGCCGAGGCTGGTCTCGAACTCACACCGATCCTCCTGCCTCAGCCTCCCGAGTGCTGGGATTACAGGCATGCGCCACCATGCCTGGCAACACATTCTTTTTTTTAACTTTTTATTTATTTATGTTATGAGTGGCTCAGCCTGCTCTAGGGATGGGGCTGGCACAGCATGTGGTGCCAGGGATCAAACTGCAGTCTCTGAAGTTGCCTAACCTTGCTTAAGCAGGTGCTTTAGACCACTGAGCTATTTCGCTGGCCTCCTCAGCCCTTTCTATTTGTTGTACTGAGACAGAGTCTCACTGTTACTAAGCTGACATAGTGGGGCTCAAACTACTGCCTCTGTTTCCTAGAGTGCTAGAATTACAGGCATGTACCACTATACCCAGTGTCCTCTATCCATTTTAAAAATCAGAAAGTAAAATCAGGTGTGGTAGCACATGTTTGAAATCCTAGCACTTGAGAGGCTGAGGCAGGAGGATCATTTCAAGTTCAAACCTACTCTGGGATACATAGTGAATTCAAGGCCAGCCTGATTTACATAGTAAGGCCTTGTCTCAAAATAAAAAGGTCAGAAAGTAGATTAGATTCAGTTGAGCATGGTGGTGCACCCCTAGCCTATTATCTCAGCACTTGGGAGGCTGTAGAGATAAGAAACTAGCATCTTCAGAAGCAGAGAATAATAAACAAAAGCCCGGGGAGAGTTTTGGGGATTTCTGAAAGCTGGGATTCAAGGAGGCAGATAACAGCTTATTCTAATGGCTACTTGACAGTTGTCTCCTCCCTTGTTTTGAATGTTAATGGTTGTCTCTTATTTGGAATCTTTTCAGTTAGCATTTGTGTTAGCCTAATGTTAGGTAAATGGTAAAAGAGATAGTGACTGATAGTCTGTGTTCACCAAAGTAGTTAATCACATTCCTTAGCCTGTCTTTGAGTACTCAATAAAAGTAAGATGCTTCGGTGGATCGGGGCTTACTTGGAGAGAGACAAGTCTCAGTGAGACCTCTGAGCAAAATTCATCCTGTCTTCTTGTTGTTTCTTTCGGCACTGACTCATAACATACAACAGGAGGCTGAAGCAGGAAGATTATTGTGAGTTTGAGACTACAAAGTGAGCTCAAGGCCTGCCTGAACTGTATAACAAGACTCTGTCTCAAAAAGAGAAGAGAAGAGAAGAGAAGAGAAAAAAGGAGACTAGAATAAATTCGTGCCCAGAGCTAATTTTCTGGGCCCTAAGACCTTCTGTCCTCCTTCACCCTGACTCCAAGCATGGACAGTTTCAACTCTGTGGAGGCCTAAGCACCACCCTTACCCACAAGTAAGCAAGCCAGCCAGTGGTACAGAACTGCACAGCTACTCTGGTGGTGTCCTATATTATTAGTACACTGAGTCTCTCAGCAGCATCTCTCAGATCTCAGAGGCCTTAAGTTCATATCAGCCTAGCTGGCCTCCCTCAATACCACTTGTTCATGAGTCAAGGTCAGGGATGAATTTTAAAACTGGAAACCCCTGTGAGCACCATGTGAGGCATACTTGAATCACTAGCTTCTGCTTCCCCAGGACTGTCTAACTCATTAGAGCCCTTTTCAACTTTTTTTAAAGCACTGTGTATTGAACCTTGTGCCTTTGCACTGAGCTACACTCAAACTTGCTGCCCCCCTACTGCAGTCTCTCAGAGTGCTGAGATTACAGGTATGCACACCACACTAATAATTTCTTTTGAGATGGTTCCTTGCTTTGTCTGAGGCTACCCTGGAAATGCTGGACTCACACAATCCTCCTGCCTTGGCCTCCTAATGAGCTTGGACAAGAGATATGCTCCCAATGCACTGGGCTTGGAGCCTTCCTCACCTCCTCTGATGTTTTCTTTCTTTCTTTTCTTTTCTTTTTTTTTTTTTTTTTGTCTTTTTGAGACAGGGTCTTGTTATGCAGTTCAGGCTGGCCTTGAGCTCACTTTTGTAGCCCAGGCTGCTTTTGAACTTGCACTGATCCTCCTGCCTCAGCCTCCCAAGTGCTGGAATTACAGGTGTGTGTCACCATGCCTGGCCCTCCTTTGATGTTGTCTAGAATTCTCTTGCTCCATTTCATTTTGCTTTTTTTTGGTACTGGGGATTGAACTTAGGACCTTGAGCTTGTTAGACAAGCACTTATTCTACTGAGCCATCTCCTTGCCCAGTTTTTTTTTTTTTTTTTTTTTTGTCTTTTTGAGACAGGGTCTCGCTGTACAGTTCAGGATGGCCTTGAGCTCACTTTTGTAGCCCAGGCTGGTCTCAAACTCTCACCAATTCTCCTGCCTCAGCCTCCCAAGTGCTGGTATTACAGGTGTGCACCACCACGCCCGGCTCCTAGCCCAATTTTTAAAACTTTATTTATCTATCTATTTATTTATGGCTGGCTCAGCTTGCGCTGGGGATGGGGCTGGAATACCATATGGTGCCAGGGATCAAACTGCAGTCTCTGAGGTTGCCTAACCTTGCCTAAACAGATGCTTTAGATCACTGAGCTATCGCACTGCCCACCGCCAGCCCAATTTTGGATTTTTTTTTCAGACAGAGTCTTGCTATATAGTTTAAACTGGCCTTGAAATCACTATATGGCCCAGAGTAGCCTCAAACTTTCAGTCCTCCTCCTATCTCAGTATCCCAAATGCTAGGATTAGAGGTATGCACCATCACATCCTTCTTCATTTTCTATTTGAGGAAAGGGCCATCTGGCATGTTTCTTTTGGAAAGACTGGTGATATGATTAATAAATACTTCCACAGGGACAGGTAGACCCCAGTACAGTTGTCTTGCTTGAGCAGACAGGAGATGAACTTCTGATAGCTGGAATACAGAACTCTTGCTCTCAGATTTAGCTTTGAGATAAAGGCAACATTAGACTTGCCTGTCTTCCACATGCTGGGAAAAATACCACAGGGAGTTAGTTGTTTCCACCTGTCCCAGATTTCAAGTGTTTATAATGTCCTGGGGCCATGACGTCATGGTGTTCACACCATTGTTAAAACTGAGTGTCCCCACTAAAAAGCTTTAGGGGCTTGACAGAGGTAGACATTATTGTGGGCAGCTGTGTTTAGGAAGTTTCATGGGTTGGGGGGAGGAACTCCATATAGGCAGATGCTAGAGCAAGGGTGTAGAGTTGTGGTAAAGTAACAGTGTCAGGGGGCAATGCCCAGATGGCGTAAGAAAAGCTCAGGGAGCAGTAGAAATTTGGGGCAGGCAGTGGTGGAAAGCTGGTTCAGTTTTGGAGCCAGGTAAGCTGAACATGTATCAGATGTGAATCACCATCCCCATTGCAGTCAGCAACAGAGTCATGTGTCCACTCTGAAGCATGAACCATATCTCCCTCTAAAGCCATCAAATTCTTCCTTTAACTCAAGTCTGCTGTGTTCCTGGTTAAGGAAAACAATGATTCAAGTAGCCTTCAAGAGAAAGAGTCCTGGCAAGGAACCATGGTTGGTTTCTCTTTCTGTACCCACTCACCTCAGCCCACTCATCTTTAGCTATAGACACTGTTCCTTAAGAAAACAAGTTGAGCCAGGCACAATATATACACTTATAATCCTCATGCCGGGCGTAGTGGCGCACGCCTGTAATTCCAGCACTCGGGAGGCTGAGGCAGGATGATTGGTGCGAGTTCGAGACCAGCCTGGGCTACAAAAGTGAGCTCAAGGCCAGCCTGAACTGCATAACAAGACCCTGTCTCAAAAAGGCAAAAAAAAAATCCTCAGCACTTGGGAGGTTGAGGCAGGAAGATCTCAAGTTTGTGCCTAGCTTAGGAAACGTTAGAACTTAGTCCCTCTCTCAAAATTTAAAAATATATACATACATACAACTGGAGAGGCAGCACTTGGTCTATTCCCACAATGTGCATGCAAAAAAAGTACAAGTTAGGTGACTCCTCTACTCTTTCAGGGACTGCCTTTGGAGAATGTTTTCACCTTACTTCACCAGCTACAAAAATTGTTCACACACTCAAGCATGACACTTCATCCTGAGAACTCTTTTCATGTTCCTTCTTTCATGTCCTGCTATGCCACTTGCCACCTACACTACTTAGCTCTCTGCCCACTCAATATCCTCTCTAAAGCCCTATTTATCCAGCAAGACCTGTCTTAGCCTAAGGCACTGAAAAGAACTTCTAAAACCTTTTCATTTGGACTTTTTTTTTTTTTTTGTCTTTTTGAGACAGGGTCTTGCTATGCAGTTCGGGCTGGCCTTGAGCTCACTTCTGTAGCCCAGGCTGGTCTTGAACTCACATTGATCCTCTTGCCTCAGCCTCCTAAGTGCTAGGATTATAGGCGTCCACCACAATGCCTGGCTGGAAAAATTTCAAACTTAAAAAACATTTGAAAGATGAGTAAGTTGTACACCATATGTTTGTATATATACATACATAAACATATCCCAGAGCCATCAAATGTTCTGTCTATATGTCTATCTATCTCCCACCCATGTGGTGCTAGAGATTAAATCCAAGACATTTGCACTGTGCTACATCCCCACTTTTTTTGAGCTGGGGTCTCATGATAGTTCAGGCTGTCCTTGAACTATGTAGTCCCAACTTGGCTTCAAACTCAAAGCAATCCTCCTGCCTCAGCCTCCCCAATGCTGGGATTACAAGTGTATGCCACCTTGCCTGGTTCATCCTGTCTTTTCAAAATTTTATTTTTTTCAATTTTGAGACAGGGTCTCCTTAAATTGCCCAGACTGAATTTGAACTTTCAACTCTCCTATGTGGACTTCAGCGACCATCTGGGTTATAGCCTACCTCTCTTTCTCCTTTACTTGAGCCTTTCTTTGTGCTTGAGGACACTGGTCTTAGGAAGAGGATCACTTGCATTTGTGTTGATCAAACTTTCCCCTTAGGATGGGACTCAGGTTAGACTATTTGTAGGATGGCTGAGTGATGCTGAGTCCTTCTTGGCCATGCACCAGAAAGGATAAGATGCCAGCTTATCCTGTGGCTCAGGCGAAGTTTGCCTGATTTCTCACAGCAAGTTTCTTTTTTCTTCAGTATAAAAAGTCCTCTTCAGGGGCCCGGCAGGATGGCTCAGTGGTCTAAAGCGCCTGCTTAGGAAAGCTTGGGTGGCTGTAGGGACTGCAGTTCAATCCCCGGCACCACATGCTGTGCCAGCCCTGCCCTCAGGGCAGGATGAGCCGGCCATAAAACTAAAAACAAACAAAAGTTCTGAAACAAGAAAAATAAATAAAATTCTTAAAAAAAAAAAAAAAAAAGTGCTCTTCAGGGGCTAAGGTGCACGCAGTGCTGCCAGCTATCACTGTCAGGTTAGCTTCTCCTAACCTTAGGTGAGTGAGAGGCCGAGTTCCACTCTGTAACCCAGTAAGGAGGAGGACCCGGAGGTTACCTCTGTTCCACTGGCCCGTGTTAAGCCACGCGAACCACATTTCCCAAAAGGCCCTGCGCACAGCCCCCGGCAGCAACGGTAGCCGGTCACGTGAGCGGCACCACACGTCATGTGACCGCCGGCGCGGCATCACGTGATGACCGGTGCGGGTCACGAGAACGCGCTTGGGGGCGGTGGTCGGTTCTAGCGGAGTTAGTCCGCTGTGGGCCATGGCCAACGTCTCCAAGAAAGTGTCGTGGTCTGGGCGCGACCGCGACGACGAGGAGGCGGCGCCGCTGCTAAGGAGGACGGCGCGGTCGAACGATGGAACGCCGCTGCTGAACGGGGCCGGGCCCGCCGCGCGCCAGGTGAGACTGCCAAGGGCCCCTGGCGCGGACGACTTCCAGATACACGCTGAGAGCCCGGGCCTAGGTAGGGGAGCGTGCTGGGCCGCCGCGGCTAGGTGACTGGTTCGGAGGAGGGGGTGCACCGCGCCCTGCCTGGAGAGCTGCGATCCCAGTTTATTCCCCAGGCTCCCAAGTGCAGGGATTACACGTATATGCCGCCACTTGCGGGTGCTTTTGTGTTTTAAATCCCGGGGTGTTTTAAAATGGTTGGCAGAGTTAGTCTTTCGGTTGTTTCAGTGAGGTCACTGAGGACGTGCTTGTACCACCTTCCTCTATTGGAATTAGTCTGACACAGAAAGTGATAGTAGCAATAACTAGTGCAGTTGTCTGTTTCTTTTAGCACGTTCTTGAATTTGAAGTGTACAACACTGTAAGTAACAAATCAGAGGATGGAATGTGTTCAGTTGACCGTAATGCAGTTTGTGTCACTAAATACATTAAGATTTGGAGGAAATTTACAGTTTCATTTATCTTACCCTGTCTGGCTACCTGAATGTATACTCCTAATTTTTTTTTTTTTTTTTTTTTTTTTTTTTTGAGACAGGGTCTCAGTATGCAGTTCAGGCTGGCCTTGAGCTCACTTTTGTAGCCCAGGCTCGTCTCGAACTCACACCGATCCTCCTGCCTCAGCCTCCTGGGTGCTGGAATTACAGGCGTGCGCCACCACGCCCGGCTTATACTCCTAATTTTGAATCAGTGAATTATTCAGCTTAACTAGTCTTGATTTACCTTGTTAAACTATCCTTTAACTTTTTCTTTTGTCGATTTGTGTATTAAGCACGTGGACAGTGTAAGTCCTTGTCTCAAAATTTAAGAACAGGTTGAGATAATGCTCAGCCCAAAGGCCCTGGGTTCAATTCCCAGTACCCATCTCCAACAGATTATGTTTCTAGAACCTTATAATTTAAGATTTTTCTGTTTTCTTAAAGATGCACTTGACAGTGTCTGTGTTTTGCTGGTAAGAAGTAGCTCAGCTTACTTTGAAGTGGCATTTGGTTGCATCCCATAATCTACAGAAGTTTCTCAAGTGGGTAATCTAGAGTGGCGGCACTGTGTGATTAGATGCTTTCTCTTCAGAATGCTTCTGGTTTTTGTTTTTCCTGTTTTCAAAGAAATTTGAAGTTCATAAGACAGAAGAAGAGTGATAAAAAAAAATAATAAAAGGAAGAAAAGTGGTTTTAAGGGCTGGCAAAGACATTGCAAACCTTGACAAAGATTGAGTTTATCTCAGGAGAAAATAGGTACAGGGTTTCTTGCTTTTCTTTGCAAATAGATACAGGAGTTGACATTTATTTATTTATCTATTTATTTTTAAATTTTATTTATTAAAGAATTTTTTATTTTAGCCGGGCGTGGTGGCTCACGCCTGTAATCCCAGCACTTGGGAGGCTGAGGCAGGAGGATTGGTGCGAGTTCGAGGCCAGTCTGGGCTACAAAAGTGAGCTCAAGGCCAGCCTCAACTGCATAGCGAGACCCTGTCTCAAAAAAAAAAAAAAAAAAAAAAAAGAATTTTTTATTTTATTTATTAATTTTTTTTCTTGTTTCAGAACCTTTGTTTATTCATTCATTTTTATGGCCGGCTCAGCCTGCCCTGAGGGCAGGGCTGGCGCAGCATGTGGTGCCGGGGATTGAACCGCGGTCCCTGAAGCTGCCCAAGCTTTCCAAGCAGGCGCTTTTATACCGCTGAGCCATCCCGCCGGGCCCCAGAGTTGACTTATAAAAACTGATTTATTCTTTTAAACATTATGGTCTTTTCTGCATGTTTGCAGTTAATAACAATTGATTTTTTTTTTTTTTTTTTTTTTG
>PVJA010038429.1:0-19703 GCA_004027025.1 Myocastor coypus
GGCATAAGCACCTTCCTGGCAAGCACAAGGTCCTAAGTTCAATCCTCAGTACTAAAAACTAAAACTAAAAATATACTAAGTCAGAAAAGTGGAGATAATTGAAAAATAATACACAATAAAAGGCAGTCTACACACTAAGGAGATAGCTTGGTGATATATGCACCTGCCAAACAAACTTAAAGACCTGAGTTCAATCCATGGTACCACATGCCATGCCATGCCAGCCACAGAAATCAAGCATGGTGCCATATACCTGTAATCCCAGGGCTGGGGGTGCCAAGACAAAAGGATCACTATGAGACTGAGCTGTGCAGCAAAACTTTGTACCAAATAAATAAATAAATAAATAAATAAATAAATATTTAAAAAATAAGTCTATAAAGTATAATCTTCCATTGTTAGAACAATAATACAAACACATGTATCTGCCTACCTCTACAGAAACAGTTGTTTAAGCACTTCCTCAGGCAAATGCAGTCCGTCGTGGGGACAAGGATTCGATATCCAGCTCCAGAAGACTTACCCAGCCCCCACCATTAAACCAGCCTGAGCTAGCCAAAAAAATTCCTTCTCAACTTTTAGGGCTGGCCAAATAGCTCAGTGGATTAAAGCGCCTGAAAGCAGCACAGGGGTCTGGAGTTCAATTCCTAGGCTTGTCCCAGCCCTGCCCCTGGGCACCAAAGACAGCAACTGAGACTGGGCAAGATGGTCTCCGAATGCCTATAATCCCAGCTCTCGGGAGGCTGTACACAGGTAGATCACTATGAGTCCAATCTAGCAGTGAGACCCTGAATACCCTGTAGATCCCTCCTTAAAATACAAAAGAAAAGAAAACCCTAAAATATTAAAAACAATGGTGATCTCTGGGTATTGGGAAAATAAAAACCTTTTTTTTTTTTTTAAATTAAATGTATGGCAAGGCTAGCCAGACAGCTCAGTAGATTAAAGGTCCAATGGAGTGCTCTGCCTGCCCTGCTGCTAGAGGGCACTGAGATGACTGGGACTGGGCATGATGGCGCTGCCTGTAATCCCAGCGCTTGGGAGGCTGAAACCAGGAAGTTCACTGAGTCCTATCTGTGTACTGAAACCCTGCAGAGCCTGTACCAAACACATTAAAAAAAAAAAAAAAAGACTGTATGGCAATGCACATATTTTTTCAAGAACTACCTTAAAGGTGAAGAAAGTGATTATTTTTAGCTCGTACACATAAAGGTTAGGAAACACCAAATACATGTATTTATGTATTTGGGCAGTACTTCCTCCCTAATAATTTATTATTTTGTAGTTTCCTGTAAGGCGCTCATAGACACAAGATAGTACAGGACACAACCTCAGACACTGTACAAGCTGACTCCAAATGCTAAGTAAAGGAGGGGAAAACACCTCGCTCCTGTGGGCAATCCAAAGGCAAAGAAAGGAAAGCCAGCAAGCCCGGCTCCTCGGCTGCGTTCCTCTCCTCTTCCCGCTCTCTGTTCCCAGCAGCTGCCCTTCCAAACGATGGGGAAATCTCCTTGTCGGTGCCATTCACAGAAACAAGACAGCCTGCCTCTCCCTGCCAGCACTTCTAACGGAGCCAGAGAGCTGACAGACGCGAAGAGGGGCAGGAGAACTACCACGCACTGCACGCACACGCACGCACGCACGCACGCCCTGCGTCCCCAGGATAAAGGCAGCTCGCACGGGAACGGGAACCGGAACAGACTGCACGCTGCAGGCTCTTATTTGGGACCCTGGAGGCAGCAGCGGTCCTCCTGAGAGGATTTCTAACTTCAGGATTTCATTAGGGAAGCACATGGCGCTTCCCGAATTTAATGCTTAGGAGCTAATTTTCTTACCTCTTCATTTTTTTTGTCGGGGATCAAATGCAGGGCCCCACATAGGCCACAGAGCTACATCCCCAGCCATAGCAGCCCTTAAATTTAAAGGTAGTGGGTCAGGAAGCAGTGATAAGAGGGAGAAGGGTGGCCCACGGAGGACAAAATAAGATAAAGGGCGCACGTTACTACCCACTCCACTCCACTCCAATTGGCTAGGGGCCCCAGCACACAGGAAGGCCACCAGATCTTCAAGAATCTAGCCAATCAGCAGAGGACTCTCACCTAATCTTGCTCAGCTTGCAAACTGCACCACAATCCAGGATTGTTTCACACCCAATAAGCATTCAACAGGTAAATACAAATATAAAGGAACAGTCTGAACTAACTGTGGGTGTGTTAGGCAAGGCATACCTGGGAGGGGTAATCCCAGCGCTTTACTCTGGAAGGCTTAGACTGGAGGATTCCAAGTTTGAGTCCAGCCTGGGTAATTCAGCAGCTTAGTACAGTGCTGTGTGTGTGTGTGTGTGTGTGTGTGTGTGTGTGTGTGTGTCTTTCTGAGACAGAGTCTCACTATGCAGTTCAAGCTGGCCTTGAGCTCACTTTTGTAGCCCAAACTCATCTTGAACTCGCTCGACCCTCCTGCCTCAGCCTCCCAAGTGCTGGGATTATAGGCAAATAGAGTGCTTTTGAAAACGAAAACAAAAAACCTGGGGCTGTGGCTCAGTGTAAAGACCCTGGGTTCAATCCCCAGTACTACAAAGTAATAGATGTTGGAATAGGGCTATAGCTCAGTGGCCTAAGTGCCTGCCTGGCAAATGCAAGATCCTGAGTTCAGACCCCAGTACCACCAAAAAAAAAAAAAAAAAAAACGCAAATAGACGCAGTGAGAGACATTTTAAAAAAACAGATGCAGAGACAATAATTTTTTGACTTACAAACATTCAGATTGCGGGCCGTCACAGATAGGAATGGGCCTTGCGTTAGGTAGATGAGAACAAATCGAGGAAGGTGCCCACGTGTCTGCCAAGCATCACCGCTGTGCTGCTGTGTGTCTATTGTGCGGGACGGTGGACAGTGGTACAGCGCTCAGTCAGAGCCCAGGACATCTAGGAACAATAGGAAAAGCAGTGCTGATGTGATTTGTTTGGGGATTTTAGGTTGGACCTACACATAAATCCAATTTACAAATGTTTTCCCCGAACAGAACTAGTTCATAAGTTGGGGACTTACTGTACCAAATTATGTCACCCTTGGGGCTGAAACTTTTTCCATGAAATAGAATCAAATGTTAATATTCATTCAATAGGATATGACTCGATATCACCAAATGACTGAGACTGCAGTACCCAGCACAATATACGGTATTCGGTAGGTGCTGCTTGGTAAATACCTATTGAAGGTCGAATGCTCCAGAAGTTTTCCTGCAGGCCCAACTTTCAGATCCAGTATGAGATATTACTTTTAGGTCTGTGTTCTCACTTTCACGCTGACTTTCAAAGTTTTTCCATAGAGATGGAAAAAGATTCCTGCGCATGGAAAAAGCTGAAGTATCATATCCCGTGCCAACTCCCTGGCTTGGTAAAAGCTGGATCCATCTATTTTCATCTGCCCTGGCTGAAAACTTACATGGCCTAGGCTTTAGCATAACCAATCTGCACAAACCGTTTGTGGGCCCAAGAGACAAGTTACACTTCCACCAGCCTCCTGTGTCCTAAAACACGCTTCCAGGTTGAAGTCCCCGATACCTGCTCCCCAGCCATGCTGCAGCTCCTTCAGCAGAGTCCAAGCCCTCTGGAAAGCTGCTCACATTCATTTCCCATTGTTCCTTCTCTCCCTCCCCAACACTCCCTCACTATCTTCACACCAGTGTAATGAGACCCTCCCTCCCATATCCTAATATAACATAGCCCAGGTTTCTTGGGGGAATTATCATCTAGACCCTACAAAGTCATCTAGAGCCACACAGAGAATTAAGGATAAATACCTGTTTCTTATTCTCCAGCTCTTAGAAAACTGAGTTCAGGGGCTGGCAAGATGGCTCAGCGGTCTAAAGCGCCTGCTTAGGAAAGCTTAGGCGGCTTCAGGGACCGCAGTTTGATCCCCGGGCACCACATGCTGCGCCAGCCCCGCCCTCAGGGCAGGCTAAGCAGACCATTAAAAAAAAAAAAAAGCTGAGTTCATACATCTTACCTGAGAATTAAATGTCACCATCTCTAAAAACTACCACACATTTCCAACTACAGGGGATTAAAAAGCAAAGTGAAATATCATTAGGCTCCTAAGTATGACAATATGAGGATTATTCCAACCTGTTTTGTGCCACATTCCTTGAAAAGAACTAACATTTTTACAAGGCTCTCTCTTTCCAAATTTAAAATCTTCACGATGGACCAGCCAAAGAGCTCAGCGGATTAAAGTGCCTGCAGTCAGGCGTAGGGCCTGGGGTTGATCCCCTGGCCTGCTGTGCTGGCCCTGCAGGAAACTGAGACTGGGCATGGTGGCACACCTCTAATCTGAGCTCTTGGGGGGAGGGCTGTAAACAGTGGATCTAGTAGTGAGACCTTGAACGCTCAGTCCCTGCAGATCCTTCTCTAAAATCAAAATAAATATATAGATATATAAAATAAAATCTTCCCGATGACATCCACCACCCTCCCTCCAACATCCCACTTGCTGTACACAGCCTACCCTTCCTCTCAGGGCTCTTTCATAAACGTGCAGATTCAACGAGGATGATCTAGCACCCATCTCCCACAAGCCAGCATCGCCTTGCCTCTGGGCCTTTGCTCATGCTGTTCCCTGTCACTCTGTCTGACCCAAGATGACCCCCTGCACTCTGAAGGCAGCACTGTGTGGAGGAAAGGGACTGAGACACCCAGATTCCAGACATGGCATTGGTACAAGCTAGCTGTGTGCTTTGGGACAAATCCTTCCCTTCTCTTGGCTCGGCTTCTCCTTCTATAAACAGGAAGGCTGAAGCAGATAACCCAGTGGTCCTGCTAGCTTTAAAAAAAAAAAAAAAAGATTGCAATTTCTCCAACTACATCCGATGTCTCCTTCAAAATCTCCAAGTCCTCCAAGAATTTTTTCTTAAGTGCTTTAGCCCACACTATTCTCTCTGCCCTGAATGCCTATGTCTGAAATCCAGAACAAACTGCACAGGGCATGGGGCTGGGGAGATAGCTCCATGGCACAAGTGCCTGCCCGGCAAGTGCAAGGTCATGAGTTCGAACCCCAGTCCTGCAGGAAAAAAAGAAAAAACGCATAGGGCATTCATTCAACCAAGATTTTCTGAGCATTTTCTGAGTTAGCTATCCCAGCAAAGTCTTGGTAATAAATATAAAGCCAATTAAGACATAGCCCTATAACTCTCGGCTATATATCCATCCCTTTCTTCTCCCCTGTTTTCATCCAAGTTGAGGCATATTAAACATGAACAACAAAGGCAAATGAACCACTTAATCATTTATTTAACAAATATTAAAGAAAACCTCTCATGTACTATTCTAAAAAGGAAAGACATCAGTAAACACACAGACAAAGTCTCCAACCTCATGGGGTTTATTTGGGAAAGCAACACAAATATATAATTTTAGGAACAAAAACAAAGCAGGGATCAAAGACTGACTCAAAGCAATTTTACATAAGATGGTCAGGGCAGGCCTCCCTTATACTGCTCGTTCAAGCCCATACTTGAATCAACTTAGGTACAAACTAGCAGTGTTCAGAACAGCATCCCAGGTGCAGGGCACAGACTTGCAGACAGGAGAGGCAGGAGAAAGGCAAAGAGCAGAGCAGGGCTGAGGATCAGACCTCCTAAGAATGTGGAAGCTGGGGCTGGGGATATAGCTCAGCAGCATATGCACCGGCCTGGCAAGTGCAAGGTTCTGAGTTCAATCTCTGGTACAAAAAAGAAAAAAAAAAAGAATGTAGAAGTAAACTGGGATTCCATTTCTATGTGTGATGATTCCATACAAGAGCTTGAAAATACACTGGTTGCTGCATGGAGAGGAGTCCATGAAGGGACAGGAGCAACACAGAGCCAATTAGAAGACTACAGGGAGCCGCTCACCGTATAGCTGCACATCATGGCTCTCCAGCTCCCTCACTACACTTTCGAAGTGAGGATGACTGCAAAGATGCAATACGAAGCCGTCCAGAAGAAAAAGCCTTAAACAGAATCTGCCATGGGATAGACATGCCATGAATTCTAGCACTTTAAAGCCATGAGACCACCTAAGAAAAAAGAGGACTGGGCTGGGCACGGTGGCACATGCCTGTAATCCCAGCACTTGGGAGGCTGAGGCAGGAGGATTAGTGTGGGTTCCAGACCAGCCTGGGCTACAAAAGTGAGCTCAAGGCCAGCCTGAACTGCATAGCAAGACCCTGTGTCAAAAAGACAAAGAAGAATAAATAAACAAATAAATAAATAAATACCTGAGCTTTTTTGCTGCTGGGCCAAATATCTGAATCTCCTAAATTAAAGGAGGAGAGCTCTACTTCCCACAGAACTGCCCGTTTTCCTCCCTGACCTATACACGTACCCATACCCTAAGCCTTGGCGATAAATAAAGCTGATCAACCAGCATCAGCCCTTGATGTAGCTTCAATCCAATCTGAGCTTCACTCCTTTGCTGAGAGCTACTCCTGGCCCTCTAGGGACCAGTAATAGTGACAAACATGGAAACCATGTAGGTGACTCAAAGGTGGACAGAGCTGGGCATCTGAATGAGACAGAGCTGACTTTCTTGAACAAAAATCTACACCTAGAACACACAAAGACATTACTTTGCCAACTAATTCTGATCCCTGAGAGTACTTAACAGAGATTTTAAAACAAACACACACACACACGTACATACACAGTGTCTTCTGCTCATCTCCCATGATTCTGACAGCACTTTCTATACAAACGCCATGGCTCTAAATACTACTCTAGGGACTGGAGAGATAGCTCAGTGGTCTAAAGCACCTGCTTAGACAACCGTAGAGGCTGCGGTTCGATCCCCAGCAACATGTGCTGTGCCAGCCCGATCACCAGCTCAGTCTGAGCTGGCCATAACATAAATAAATACAGTTTTTTTTTTTTGTTTTGTTTTGTTTTTTGTTTTTTGTTTTTGAGACAGGGTCTTGCTATGCAGTAGAGGCTGGCCTTGAGCTCACTTTTGTAGCCCAGGCTGGTCTCAAACTCACACCAATCCTCCTGCCTCAGCCTCCCGAGTGCTGGGATTACAGGCGTGAACCACCACGCCCGGCTTATAGATACAGTTTAAAAAAAAATACTACTCTAATGCAAAGCAGTGACCTGTCAAAACATACACGCTTGGGAAAAACAGCACAACAGAAGCCTCATAGTCGATATACCCCATTAATTTAACACCAAAAATTCAAAAGAACACTCTGACCCTAAGTCCAGTGTATCCATGCCAACCCTAACACCATGATAGTTCCCACTCATGAGTGTCCTTTAAGAGGCAACAAGCTTTGATTCCCCTTCCATATAAACATGCGATTTTTAAAAGAACTGTCATTCTCCTTGGTTCTAGTGTACTAGACCTCTTTGGCTTTAAGCACACAGCATTCACACCTAGTTTAAGAGAAAAGAACAAGTCAGGTATGGCGGTGCGTGCCTGCAAATCCAGCATCTGGAAGGCTGAAGCAGAAGGATCACCAGGAGGATCACCAGGAGTTTGAGGTCTGACTGGGACTCATAGTGAGCTCAAAGATCAGCCTTAACTATACAGGAAGATCCTGTCTCAAACATATGAAACCAAACGGGGAGGGCAAGGAAGGGGGAGGGGAGAGGGAGGGACAGAACAAACTTCCAAGACAAGCTTCTTTAAGCAGGCCTTACAACTGTGCAGTACCACCTAATGCAAGCAGATACAATGCTAACTGGATTCCCAGCAACATTAAGTGCAATCTAACATGACTCATGGAGGGAAAACAACTGTAGACCCTCTCTTCTCACTAGAATACTCATCCCCACACATTGGGCCTCCATGTTGGGGGTCATCTCAGCACCCATAGCAGAGTGCTATATAAACAGACATTTCCCGACAGCAGCATTTCAGGAGGTACCCAACATCCATCAGAAAGCAACTTCTTAACTTCACCCCTTCATCACTGCACTGATTCATCAAACCTCTAATATTAAGCATATCCACTCAGGAAGAGGATTGAGAATAAACAGATGCTTATAAGCACTAGCACAATTTTTTTTAAATTTAGTACAGGGTCTACAGGGTCTCACTATATAGATTGGACCCATAGTGATCCTCCTGTTTACAGCCTCCCAAGCACTGGGATTACAGGTGTGTACCATCACACCCAGTCTTAGCATGCCCTAGGGGCAGGGCCCAGTATGGGAATTGAACCCCAGTCCCTGTGTCTGCCTAGCAGGAGCTTTAGCCTGCTGAGCTATCTAACTGGCCCACTAACACAATCCTTTATCTCTAGCAGACAGTTAAAACACTATGCACACCAAAAGGAAAGTGTTTAGAATATAGCAAAGGTGCACTTCTCAGAGATCAGTGTCCAACTAAACTGCTCAGTACAATCACTGCCTGATTAGAGGCCCCACTGCAAAAAAAAAAAAAAAAAAAAAAGAGAGAGAGACCACACTATAGTTAGCCTCCCCACAAAAGATGAATTAGGAGTCGGGGAGCTCACAAATACCTAGAACCAAATTTGTCCTAGTTAAATCAACATCCTGGTCCCAACCCAATGTGCTGGGGAACACCAGTAATCCCAACACTCCGGAAGGCTGGAGCAAGAAGATCCTGAGTTTAAGTTCATCTTGAACAAGTTCACCAGATCCTTCTTCAAAATAAAAGTTAAAAAGGGATGTAGGCCGAGCATAGTGGCGCATGTCTATAATCCCAGCACTTAGAAGGCTGAGGCAGGAGGATTAGTGTGAGTTCGAGACCAGCCTGAGCCACAAAAGTGAATTCAAGGCCAGCCTAAACTGCATAATGAGACCTTGTCTCAAAAAGGCAAAAAAAAAAAAAAAAAAAAAAAAAAAAAAAAAAAAAAAAAAAAAAAAAAAAAAAAAAAAAAAAAAAAATAGCTTACTGTCAAAAGCACTGGGTTCATTCCCCCAGCATCCTCAGAAAAAGAAAAAATCTCAATTCCACATCAAAGACAAAAAGCTAACAAAACTGACTCTTGTTCCCTCCAAGTACCTGCCAAATCACTAACAAATAGGACCATATTTTCAACATATTCTAACCACTGTGGTCCTTTACCACAGAAGACTTGCAAAACTGAGTGTTAAGGGCCAGGGAGATAGCTCAGGGGAAGAAGCACCTGCCTGGCAGCAAACGCAGGGTCCTGAGTTCAATCCTCAATGCATCATCATCATAATCATCATAATAAATTGAGGGTTAATTCTTATGTGATTAGCAAAGGGTTAAACATATTATTTCTATCATATTTTCTTGGAAAATCCCAACTTTCAGTTTAAGTAAATGATTCCCACACTTTTAGAAAGACCTTAAATGGGCTAGTCTGTTACTTTAGCACCATCTAGAAAACGCTAGATTCTTTTTAAGCCCTTAAAGGACTGGGGCAAAATTCTTTTCATGATAATTTTTTTTTCTTGAAATTTTAAATTTATCTTTTAATTTGTTTTAAAGAGCATATAATAGCCGGGCATGGTGGCGCACGCCTGTAATCCCGGCACTTGGGAGGCTGAGGCAGGAGGATTGGTGTGAGTTCAAGACCAGCTTGGACTACAAAAGTGATCTCAAGGCCAGCCTGAACTCCTGAACTGCATATCAAGACCCTGTCTCAAAAAGACAAAAAAAAAAAAAAAAGAGAGAGAGAGCATATAATAATAAATGATAAGACATTAGAAATAGTACACACTTAGAAGAACAAGATGGGAGGTACTGCCCTTGAGAGGTCAGTGTGCAAAGCAGAGAGTGAGAAGCCGTTCAGTGGAAACCCCAAAAGATTGTAAAGGCCAGAAACATGGATCATCTAAGGGGAACTGCAAAGAGCTAGCTAGCCATTAAATAAATAAATAAACAAATAATAAAGTGGTTTTAAAAAAAAGAACATCTCTAAAGCTTAACCACAATTAGTTAAGCTGATAAAAGAGCACATTTTATTCCAAAGACTCCCTCCAAACTCAAAGTTCTATCTGGCAACATGTCTAACCTTGACTTCCTATCTAAAACAAAGCACAAAGCAACAGGTACACAACATTATCAAAGGTCTAAAAAATAAGACTGTAAGAGAAAACTAGAAACTTCAGCTTGTTTAGCCAGGAGGAGGGTGAGGAAATGATGGGTATACAGGTGACAGTCTACCTGTCATGACTGTCCCTGGAGGCCAGCGAAGACAACTCATTCATTCTCAACATCTGTGCAGAGGAGAAGCATAGAGAAACAGTAAAACTAAGAAACACAGGTTAACTACTACCAGGTTAGGAGATAATCTGTGATCATCAATCTGGAAACCTTAGACACCACTGCCTCAGGGAGGCTGTGAAAGCTTTAGAAGTGAGACGAAATCCCTTGAGAAAGATTTAAAGAGATCTAGAAAATGGAATAGCTTAAAATAGTCCAAGTTCCATACTAGGAACTTCCATCTGAGTATCAAACGGATATTCCAGGCTTGTTAGTTACCTTAGAAAATCTAAATTACTTTTTTTTTTTTTTTTTGTCTTTTTGAGACAGGGTCTCGTTATGCAGTTCAGGCTGGCCTTGAGCTCACTTTCGTAGCCCAGGCTGGTCTCGAACTCGCACCGATCCTCCTGCCTCAGCCTCCCGAGTGCTGGGATTACAGGCGTGCGCCACCACGCCCGGCCTAAATTACTTTTTTAATAAATTAGAAAAATGACAAATGTCTCACAAATATAAAAACATGAACAACTGCGTAAGCAATACATCAAGAGTGCAATTGCTGTGTGTGGCGGCGCACGCCTGTAATTCCAGCACTTGGGAGGATGATGCAGGAGGATCGGTGAGAGTTTGAGACCAGCCTGGGCTACAAAAGTGAGCTCAAGGCCAGCCTGAACTGCACAGCGAGATCCTGTCTCAAACACACACACACACACACACACACACACACACACACGAGTGCAATCAGACATTTCTGACATTCAAATAGTAGTATTGCCAGAGGTTCTTTCTGAGATCCCAACTTTTAAAGTTTGAAAACATTCTCACCAAGGGCTTGGGAGATAACTCTGTGGCACAAGTGCTTGCCTGGCAAGTGCAAGGTCATGAGTTCAAACCCCAGTCCCAGAGGGAAAAAAAGAAAGAAAGAAAGAAAGAAAGAAAGAAAGAAAGAAAGAAAGAAAGAAAGAAAGAAAGAAAGAAAACATTCTCACCGGAAGGCATACCCACAATGCACCAACTAGCAACACATGCTGTCACTCTCTGAAAGAATCCCTAGATTGTCTCCCTTTCTGATCTATAAATAGAAGCCACAGACAAGACAAAATGGCTTTCAGAGGCCACAAGACACAAAATGGGAGAAGATACCCAAGTTAATCTGGGCGTGACTTCCTAATGTCTGGTCATAAGGGATTACCATGGTCCAGAGTAAAAACTGCACTAGGAGATCCCTCAGCTACTAAACTATAGAAACCTCTGAATAAATGGCAAAGCTGGAGCTTTAAGCTGTATTGCTTCCAATCCCCTAAACCTCACAAGTCCAGAACTCAAACTGAGTCATACCCCACCCAACAGGACAGATTTCCAGGGCTAGGAGCTCCTAAAGGTAAAAATGAGTATGGAGAACTCAGAACACACTTTGGCTTTGCATTTCTTTTTTTTTTTTTTTTTTTTGTCTTTTTGAGACAAGGTCTCACTATGCAGTTGAGGCTGGCCTTGAGCTCACTTTTGTAGCCCAGGCTGGTCTCGAACTCACACCGATCCTCCTGCCTCAGCCTCCCGAGTGCTGGGATTATAGGCGTGCGCCACCACGCCCGGCGGCTTTGCATTTCTTATTAAAAAAAAAAAAAAATCAGGCTGGGGAGATAGCTCCATGGCAGAAGTGCCTGCCTAGCAAGTGCAAGGTCATGAGTTCAAACCCTGATCCTGTTAAAAAAAAAAACTAAAACAAACAAATAATTTTTTTTTTAAACAATGACTTTCACATTGGTGAATGTTATGGTCTATGTCTAGTTGTCCCCCCAAAGCATCATGCAGTCATGGGCAGGGACTTCTATAGATTGAGGCTTGATCCATGATCCACTAGGATTATGTGATTTAGTACTGATCTAGAGTTTGAGACTTGATCCATGATCCCTGGGATTATGTGTTTTTATACTTCTGGGATTATGGGTGTAGCCTAAGGCAGAGAGCTTGATGTAATTTTAAAAAAGAGACCAAGAGACAGATATGCGCTGTTGCTCTCTGCTCCCCTGGTTGTTCTGTTGCCTCTGTCGAGATTGTTGCTGTTCCACCACCATGAACTGGATGCTCTCTGCTCTGTTCCACTCAGCCTTGGGCCAGCTGAATATGGACTGAAACCTCCAATAACTGTGAGCTAATAAACCTTTCCTTCCTTCATTTTGTGTGGCGGGTATTTGTCCCAGCAATGACAGAAAAGTAACTAAGACAGTGAACATAAAACTTCTCTCTTCCCCCACCACCCTGGAATGTTGGATCAAACTCAGGACCTTGCACTTACCAGGCAGGCACTTGTGCCCCTGAGCTATCTCCCCGGCCCCAACATAAAACTTCGCTAGTCAACAAATCTTACATTTCTGCCTGTCAGCTGCCCTTTCTCGTGCAACTTGTTACCTGATATCCTTGGCCTATGAGCAAGGTCTTACAGTTCTAATAAATTCAGGGGGAAAAGGACTAGAGGTTGCACAGGGACCAGCAACCAATCCTGATTATAGCCAAAGTGGCAGACAACTCCAGTACAATGGCCTGACCCACTGCAGGCCTTCCTGCGCCCATTACTAGCAGAGCATCTAAGGGCCTGGCTATGAATCTGGGCATTCCAGGTCCTGTAAGCTCCCTCGTGGTTCACAGGAGCAACACAGTTCAGTGGTAAAATGTGGAGGGGTAGGACAAGATCACACAGCTTTAAATCCTAGTAGTTATGTCCCTTTCTAGTTCCCACACAGTACTGTAATTAACAGATGGCCCTCTATTGTGTCTTCAAAACAAAAAGAGAAACAAATGTACATTTCAATTTATTTTTTAATCTTATCAACTTTTTTTTTTTTTTTTTAATGCATGTAGGACAGGGAATATAGGGTCTACAGGGTCTCACTACATAGATCAGACTTAGAGCAATTCTGCTGTTTTCAGCTTCCCAAGTGCTGGGATTACAGGCATGCACCACCATGCTCAATCTCAGTCACCATCTCAGTGCGCCCCGGGAGCCGGGTCAGCCTGGCGCGCCGGGGATTGAACCCAGGCCGCTATGCTATGCCTAAACAGGAGCTTTAGTCTGCTGAGCTATCAGGCCGGCCTCCGACTTTTAAAATACAATATTTTAAAGAAATGAAAATGGGGAGGTATCTAAAAATTTAGGCAATTAAAGGCTCTTAAACCAAGTGTAACATTTACCTCTCAGGCAGTTTGGTTCTTTTGTTTTTGTTTTTCTCAGGTAGCTATTAAAGAAAAATACTTTCACCAAAGCACTGGGAAACATGCAGTGAAACACGAAGGACAAGCCACCAGTCATGCTGCTTCACAATACATTCCACATTCGTGTCTGCCTGCTAAGATTCAGCTCTTTCCTGATCTACAGCAGCCCCAAGATCAGTGCCCAGTGAACCACTCTACTTAGCGCAGGGTGCTGTAAGTGGGGCAGAAACGGAAATACCCAGATATCTTGGCTCCCTTCCCTAATTAAGAACTACGACCTGTGATGAGCATGTAGCATTCCTGTACAGAGATGTCACATTAATCTTCTGAAAACATTGCTTGACTCTTTTTCAGAAGTCTTTGAAAGCTAGAGGGTGTCCGGGAGATAAAGTTCCAGCCCATGCACCAGTGCCCAAGCTGACCGCAGTGCACCTCTAAAGCTGTCTCTCTTCCCCCGCAGAGCTCACACTGTGGAAACCAGCTGTGGAAAAGGCCAAGCACCAAACAACCAGGCACTGGCACTCCAGCTCTGCCACTTACTACCATGTCATCATGAGCAAGCTGCTTATCTTTCTGCCCTTTTTTCCTAAAAAACGAGAACTCCCATGTCTTTAAAACAAGAAAAACAATATGTGCATCACTGCATTAAAGGACCAAAGAGAAGAGAATGATGCGTGTGGCCCAGAACGGATGTTCTGTCACTACTTTTCTCCCCAGTCCCCATCCAAATGGCCAGTCCTATTCTGAGGTTCTCTCCAACAACTTCCTACAGTTCCACAACCACACTTCCAGGTCCAATTTAAACCTCTCTTTTGAGGGGGCTTTGTCTTGAATCATTTTTCTTTAGGTTTCTATAGTCTAATTACATAAATAAAAAACACGTATATCACTCCTCTTTCCCCCAAGAAGCCCACAAACTCAAGAGCAAGGACTGTACTAATTATTATGCCAGTTACAATCTAAATGTCTAAATGAAATGAAATGAAATAAATAAATAAATGTTCAGTGAGGGGCTGGGGAGATAGCTCCATGGCACAAGTGCCTGCCTGGTAAATGCAAGGCCCTCAGTTTTAACCCCAGTCCCATAAATAAATAAATAAATAAATAAATAAATAAATAAATGTTCAATGAGCCAGGCGTGGTAGTGCACGCCTGTAATCCCAGCACTTGGGAGGCTGAGGCAGGAGGATCAGTGTGAGTTTGAGACCAGCCTGGCGTACAAAAGTGAGCTCAAGGCCAACCTGAACTGCATAGCAAGACCCTGTCTCAAAAAAGACAAAATAAATAAACGTTTAATGAAATAATATTTGAAGATAAAAATGAGTTTAGAGTTATCTACCTAAGGGCCAGGGAGATAGCTCTGGGGCACAAGTGCCTGCCTGTCAAGTGCAAGGTCCCGAGTTCGATCCCAGGTTCTGAAAAAAAAAAAAGAAAAAAAAAAGCCTTAAAGCATAGAGTCACCTACCTAAAATGAATTCCCTTATATTCCAACTAGAGAATAATACTACCCATGCATATGTGAATAAATCTCTTCCAATATCTTGGGGATATTTACTGAGCAAATAAAAAGTTAAGTCTATGTTAGTCACCTAGGAACTACCAGCCCAGCAAAATCCAAAAAGTTTTGCTTCATTTCCTGGGGTTAGTCTGCTCTTTAGTTCTTGCTTAGTCTCCCCTTAATTCGGCATGGTCTCTTGGATTAACTTTCTAAAACTTACACTATTTGAATCCTTTAGAAACTTCTGTTTTTGAAAAGAAAAGAAAAATCAGTGAAGAGATTCATCTTCCGAAAAGTACCACTTGTAGAAAACAAAGCAAAGTAAAATTGCAGCCATCCGGACTGGAGCCCTGTGGTCCTTCCCTAAGATCTCGAGGTGAGGAGTTCGCACATGTGGGGTAGTTCAAAAACCAGGGTGCAGGCCTGTAGGCCTGGCACACTGGAAAGCAGAGGCAGGAGATCTCAAGTTCAAATCCAGTTTGGACAATTTAGCAATTTAGAGAAACCCTATCTCAAAATAATAAAAAGAGCTGGGGATATAGTTCAGAGCAAAGACCCTGGGTTCAATCTCCAGTAGCAAAAACAAACAAAACACCAAGAAACCAGTCCTGCAAATGGGTTAGTGACCTCTTTACTATTCCCAAAATCTTGCCGTCCAAACAGCAGAAACACCAGGATGGAAATAAATGCAGAAGTTGATCTGTGGGAGCATTCCAGTAAATTCTCTCATTCAGTGATGAAGAGGTTTCATTCCAGTTTCAGTAATTATGCACTACATTTATACAAAACTCCCAGGAAAACGCAATAGTTTCTTTTCAGAAACACTAGGAAACATCCTTCAGAATCTTACTCATTTACTACTAGACTGGTGGACAAAGGAGAATAAAAGTTGACTAGTGTGTTCCATCGCTCTTGGGTCACTTTTTAAAAAACTTTCATACTTAGTGCAGACTGGAACAAGGGCAAAAGAATGAAAGACAACATCCAGAAATACAGTTAACAGGCTAAAGTGATGGAGTGCGAAGCTAATTTTCCTTTGTTTGAGTTGGGTGGGTGGGTGTGTGTGTGTGTGTCTGTGTGTGTCTGTGTGTTTGTGTTATTTAAGAAGCCTACACCCAAGCTACGGCAGCCCTGGGGGGGAGAGCGGCTCAGACGCTCAAAGGGGCTCCGGAGGCCCGGACCCCGCTCCTGTTCTGTTCCCCACAGCTCCCCAGTGCCCCAGACCCCCGGCTCGAGCTCCCTGCCCCCACTCTCATTGCTTGGCGGCCGCCAGGCGGAAGGCAGGGCTGGCCTCCACCGCGACCTCCCCGAGGGCAGTCCCTGGTTGTCCCCAGCAAATCCCCGCAGCCTCGGCGCTCCCCGCGCCTTCCGAGGCCCGCAAGCAAATACTCACGCAGCCGGAACCCCGCCGGCCAGCCGGCCCAAGGAGGGAAGTAGCGGGAAAAGGGCTCGGAGCGCAGGGCGACAAGGCGCGGCCAGGACCCCGGGCCCGCGGGACGACCTCCTGAGCGGCCCGAGGCGCTCACCTCCGCGCTGCCCAGCCTCGCCGGCCGGCCGCACCGCTCCCGAAGAGCCGCCAAGCCCAGAGGAGGAGCCGCTCCCGCTGAGGGCGGGCGGCGGGCGGGCATCCGCGCCCCGGGCTGCGGCCAGGCTGCAGCGGAGGGGAGGGGGCATGGAGGCTACCGCCTCCACCCAAGGCCGGGAGGGTGGGCTGCCGGAGCCCGGGGAGGGGTGTGCTCGCAGCTGGGGGCTGACGGGCGGGGGAGAGGGTGCGGGGAGGTGGGGGGCGAGACGGGCAGGGTGGGAGCGGGGGTGCCGGGAGGAGAGGCTAGCCTCCAGCCGATGGCTCTCACCTTGGCACCACCCGACCAAGAATTGTCTGGGTCTGGAGCAAAGCACAGGGGGTCTGAAACTTTATGTCATTTTCTCATACACACGTGACCCCCCTGCAGTCCAGATGGTTTCAATCACTGGAGGAAAAAAGCGGCTTTGCTGGTATGCATGAAAAGCCGGAGCTGGGAGAGTCTGGGAAAAGCTGCCCGTACAGCCGCCTGTCTTCAAACAAACCGATGCGCTCTTTCCGTTCTCCCAGCTCTGCCCGCGGAAGCCTTACAAACCCCGAACGACTTTTTTTTTTTTTTTTTTTTTTTTTTTTTTTTTTTTTTTTTTTTTTTTTTTTTTTTTTTTTTTTTTAAAGCTACTTGGGTTCTGCAGCAGTAGCAAAACTCAGACAGCACTAGGACTCCCAGGATCCTGGTCTGAATTGAAAACTCTGAGGATATTGTGAGAAGAAAAAACAAAAAAACCTAGAGGCTTGCAAAAACAAAAAAACTAGAGAATGTGTCATTTAATAATAAAATAATAAGGTACCAGCAGTGCGAATCTGACTTGGTGGAATTGTAAAGGAAATTGTTAATCCAGTATGGCAGTTCCCTTGGAAAAGAATAGTGTGAATCACTTAAAATCCAACCCCATACATAGCTGGTGGGATGTTAGGAAGCCATGCAAGTCAGTTTCTCCTCCTAAGTCACTACAAATAGAACTTGATGTTAAAATGCAATCTGGTAAACAGTAATGAAAATTAACTTCCACAGTTTAGAATTTCAGATTTACAGTTCAATTCAGTGTGTGTGGATGAACACAAGCAGGCTGTAAAGTCAAGACATAGTTCAAAACCCAAGCCAATTCAACTGTCACATACCCTACAGAGGTGTTTACTCAGCTGCAGGGCAAGCATCAAAAATAATAAGGAGTTTAAGATTCATCCTGGAAATACTTTAACTTGTTCATGATCAAACATAAATAGTGACAAGAGCCAAACTGATAAAGACTATTGTTCTTTTGCCAAAAATTGTTAGTATTTATGACTTACTGGCATTAACTCTTTGTTTCCATAATATTGATGTGAGGGGACATATTTGGCCTTGCATGTAGTATGATGCAACTGTGAAAAAGAAATTAATTCCTGGTAAATTGAAATGGTTCTATATTAGGAAGACCCACCTGTAATCCCAGCACTTGGGAAGCCAAGGCAGGAGGATCAGTGCCAGTTGAGACCAGCCTGGGCTACAAAAGTGAGCTCAATGCCAGACTGAGGTACATAGGGAGACCCTGTCTCAAAAAGACAAAAAAAAAAAAAAAAAAAAAGGAAGAGCCAAGATTTCAGCTGTTGTTAAAGGCACCCTAGAAAACACATGGGACAGTTTGAAACCTGGCAAGTCAGCACAAGTTTGTTCTACTCTAGCCCCCTGCTGACATAGAGCAACCTCTCCAGAGACCTGAACAGACTTATCTCTGCTTTATTTTAGAGGGTACCAGGAATCAAACTCAGGACCTTGCACTTGCCAGGCAGGTGCTGATCTATAGCTCCATTCTTCTTCAGTCTCCCATGTACCCTATCACAGAAGGAAAAAATTAATAAATGAGAAAGCAAGCCATGGAAAACCATGCTGGAAGACAATTACACCTGCAGCTCTCCAACCTCTTTTAAGAAACTTTTCCACTTAGTGCAAAGGATTAAACAGAGGCTGGAAGCATAAACTCTATCACTGAGCCAGCACTTGGGAGGCTGAGGCAGGAGGATCAGTGCAAGTTCAAGACCAGCCTGGGCTACAAAAGTGAGCTCAAGGCCAACCTGAACTGCATAGCAAGACCCTGTCTCAAAAAGACTAAAACAAACAAACACCCTCTACCGCTGACCTACACCCCCAACCCTATTAGGAGGCTCTCAAAATTCTTACTAAAGTCCTGTTTTTCTTGGGAATAACATCTGTAAAGAAAGCCAGCTCAACAACAGAAGCCGTCAAGATTTTCTTCTGTTCAGACCGAAACAGTAATTATTTTCATCTCTGGCAGCTGCCCCTGCTGCTTATGTACATATGCTAAAGTATTGTAAGAATTCTATAATGAACAAATAGTTCTTTTTGTTTCACAATTCCATTTGGAAATTATATATGGAGCTTTTTTTAAAATTCCACTTTATTAGGTCTGCTCTTTCAGAAAGCAAATCAACACCCCTTAAGTTTTGCAAATGCAGTCTATAGTCTTGAGTGTAAGCTCCACTTTTGTAAACATTATTTACTGCTAATATTGGCCAGATATTTATTCGAGTCACTGACATCTGAAATGCTTTAACGCTATTTTAAGTGGTGTTAATCTGCATTAACCTCATGTTCATGTCATTGGCAAACAAGGCCAGTTATGTATAAGATGCTAAGGATGATGGCAAACTCACAGGGGCCAGGTCTATCTTGCTACTACATCCTACTTGACCAACACAGTACCTAACATAAAATAAGTGCACCAGACACACATGCTGTGTGATCAAGTGGAAGATAGATAAACCTGAGCACAGTGGCCTAAGCTTGTAAGCCTGGCTTCTCAGGAGGCTAAGGTAGGAGGATCACTTGAGCCCCAGTTCCAGCCCAATATGGGCAACACAAGGAGACCCCCATCTCAAAAATAAAAGAATACAGTCAGGAAGACCACTGAAACACACCCCATTAGGTTGCAGTCCTGTAGAGGCCTGTGACTTGTAAACAACGATGAATAATAGCTACAGGAAAGACGCTAACAGAAAAACAGAAAGTAGCATTAGCTAGCCGAGGACTTCAGTCACAATGTAGATTCAGACGTGCACACAGGCTGCTGAAAATCTAAAGCATTTGTAGGAGGAACTTGGTATGTTGCATGCCTAATTTAGGGACTTCAGAGATACTTTCCCATGTCCCCATTATTCAGTACCCTCAACACAGAGCCAAGATAAGATTTGAGCATAAACATCCTGACTCTAATTTGGACAGCAGGAACACTGGTCCTTTCATCCTC
>PVJA010038430.1:0-19764 GCA_004027025.1 Myocastor coypus
TCTCCCCAGCCCGCCCCCCTGTTCTTTTTCTTTTTCTTTTCTTTCTTTTTTTTTTTTTTGTCTTTTTGAGACAGGGTCTCACTGTGCAGTTCAGGCTGGCCTTGAGCTCACTTTTGTAGCCCAGGATGGCCTCGACCTCATAAAGACGCTCCTGTGAACTGGTATTACAGGCATATCCCACCAAATCCGGCTCAGATTTTTTTGTTTCTTTTTTTTTGCGGGACAGGGATTCGAACTCATGACCTTGCACTTGCCAGGCAGATTCTTCTGCCATGGAGATATCTCCCCAGACCCAGATTTTTTTTCTTTTTTCTTTTGAGAGAGAGTCCTCATGACTCAGTCTCCAAACCCGGCTCAACGTTTTTATTTTGAGATAGGGTCTCACCAAGTCGCTGAGTTGCCCTGAATGGGCTGGACTTTCCAATTCTCCTGCCTCAGCCTCCCAGGGTGAGATTGCAGGCATGTTCAGGGTTAGGGTTGGGTCTTTATCAACAGCCGGTTTCCTAGTGACACCACGCCCTCAGCTCTCCTCTGTGCTCCGGACGCCAGCGGCATCTCAGGATGACAGGGTGGCGACACCAGCGGGGCTCGCCTGTGGGAGTCAGGCGCGCTGACCTTCTTCGGGTCTACCGCCCCCCGCCCCTCCTGGCTCGCTCCGCTCCGCCCGCATCCTGGCCCCGCCTCCTAGCTTCCCCCCGCCCCTACAGGTTCCACCCCAGCACCCCTGCCCCGCCTCCTTCCAGCCCCGCCCCGGCATTCCGGTCCCTCCTCCAAGCTCAGCTCCGCCCCGTGGACAGCGAGCAGGAAGCGCGCAGTTGCTCCCCACAACGCTGCGTTCTGAAAGGTGTGAAGGGACAGGGAGCACGGGTCGCGATCTGGCGCATCTCCCTCCGGCCTGGCCGCCCGCGGCCCTGGCCTCGCCCTCGCCCCTGCCTTTGGCCGCGTACACCCACTGACGCCCCCGCCCGAGCGACGGCTCGCGGTTCGGTTACTCTGGTCTAGAGGCGGAGCTGGCGATTCGGCGTCATGCATATGCATGAGGAGCGCGGCGGCGGCTCCATTGTGCCCTCGGCGGGCGGCGGCGCGATGGCGCGGGCGGCGGCCCCGGGGCGGCGGGCGGCGCGGAGGGCGGGCTGAGCGCATGGAGCAGCGCGGGCCGGGGGCCGCGCGAGGGGCCGGGCCAGGCCGGGCGGAGGTGAGCGGGGGCCCCGGGAGGTGCCTGCTGCTCGGGCGAGGGCGGGCGGGCGGGCGGGGGCGGGCAGGTGCGGCCGGCAGGTGCGGGGCCGGTTGCCCTCGCGAGGATCGCTGCCGAGCCCCCACTTGCTCACTCCCTGCTCGCGATCGCAGGCCCAGCGTCTAAACTCAGACTCAGGCGTTTGCCCCTTTCAGGCCTTTGTCCGGCGCTGTCGTTGAGGCCGCGAGGCCCGACCTGGGGTCTCACCTTTGTCGTGGCCCAGGGGAGGCCTGGGGGCCCCTGGACAGGGACAGCTCTGACCTGTCGCCTACCCTGGCCGTGGTTCTTACCGGAACACGTTTTTCCAGATCAGATATGTTGAGGCTTAGACGCGGGGGTGTCCTACTCCCCTGAGCTACTTCACACCCTCTCTACCCCCTCCCCCATGCAGGTGCCACTGCCTTACCATCCAGGCTTACCCCGAACCTGTCCTAATGTTCCTTATTGTCCTGCCCTCACCACCTGGAGCTGCCACTGCGCCCTTCTCTCCAGGGTTCCCTCTTTCCTGTAGTCAGACATCCCTGGTGATGTCTTCAAGGTATTTGTGTTATTGCAGAAAATTTCAGAGGGACACAGAATGTGTGACTGGGTCCAAAGCCGTTCACACGGGGAGGGTGGCCACAGCCTTGACACCCAGTCTCGGCAGACGTGTACCGAAGGCCTCCCCTGGCACTCCCTTGAGAGCTGTAACGGGAGAAGTGAGGGGATCCTGCTTTCACCCAGCAGTGCTGACCTCAGACCCCTTGTCACACCCAGACCTGGTACAGGCTAGGAGTGTAAATGGAGAGAAGCAGGCGGAGATGTCTGAAGGACAGGCCCTACATGTCTCGGTTGCGTCCTGATTACTGGGATCACTCTTCCAGGGCTGATAACATAGAGGGGGACCTGTGTTCTCAGTCCCAGGGTGGCCCCAAGAGATTCATTTTCCATGTGGTCAGCAGAGGCCAGGTTTGGGTTGTCCCTTACACCATTCACTAGACTGTCCCACACCAGGGTCACTGGTCTTTTTAGACTTCTTGATGAATTCTGCCATCCTTGTAGTCCCCCTTTTAGATGGCTCTGTGGATGTAGAGGAACTGGACCTCTGACCCCCCTCCACTCCTGTGCTATGTGATCACTCGTGTTGGCACTAAAGATGCCTGGTATTCCTGTCACTTCCAGAGCTATGTGTGTGTTTGTCTGTTTGGGGTCAGGATGTCTGCCTATGTTGGCTTGGCGGGCCAGAACTTCTGGGCTAAAGTGGTAGTCCTGCCTCAGCCTCCCAGGGAGCTGCATCTGTAGGCACATGGCATTGCATCTGGCTCCAGGGCTGTCATTTCTCAGACTTTTGGAATCTAAGGTCTCTTGGTTTAGGGTCTGACCCTGCCTGGGTCCTTGAAGGCAGTGAGTCTTCTTTGGAGCATGTTGGGAAGGGTGATATCCTGCCATGGGGTCTTGATCCTGGATGCTGCTGCACTTACTGGGTCCTGCAGGGACCACCAAAACAGGCAGGGATTGATGGAGCCTAGGAAGTGGAGGCATAGCTGCTCTGGGATACCCATGAGGTCTAGAAAATAAGTTCCCTGAGCTGTCTTTCTGGAGGAAGATGGGACCTAGCCCTCAGCGAGCCTGTGGCCTTCTAGACTCACTCCAGGTCAGATAAGCTCAGAGTCTGGAGGCAGGATGGGGCCCACCTCCCTCTCAGTGCTACATGCGCTGAGGATCACAGAGACAAGCCTGGACACTGGAGTCCTCCTGCAGGGTGGCTAGAGGTACCGAAGAGGGGCCCAGCAGAAAGCCGTACCCACCCAGACGAGCAGTTCAGGGGGAACTGGAAATGTCTGTGGTCTCTGTCCATAGCAGAGGAGCATCATGGGTGGAATTCCCCAGCCCTGCGTGACACGTGAGGCTCAGGGGCCCTCCCCGCCCAACACCTGCCCCGGGTCTCTGTGTTTCCCGAATGGGAGGTATTCACACTGATCAGCAGCGTGGTAAATGTGGGAGGAGGAATTAAAGGCTCAGACCCCGACCCATTCTAGTAACTGGAGGGGTGCTGGGCACTCTGAGAGGTGATGGGGGTTACACAGGAGTTGAGCTGCTGCCTAAATGAGAGGGCACCTCTGCCTGCCTGCTGGGTTTCCACCCTGTGTGTCGAGACAGTCAAGCAGGCTAGGCTCACCCAACCAGCTCTAGGGTGGTGAAGCTGTCTGGGTGGCTCTTCAGAGAGCGAGAGGTAGAGCTGCTGCTGCTGCTGCTAGCTTTGTAATTAAAGTTTTTATTCTGAGATAATGGTAGAGTCATAGACAGTTCTAAGAAATAACATAGTGAAGTCCCTTGTATCCTTTGCCCTGTAGTAACATTTTGCAAAGCTGGTTCCCCTGACACTAAATGGATACTACATGGATACAGTCCGCAGCTTCTCCTGTTACTGGCTGGGACTCCCACCCACCAGGCTCCTGGCAAAATGACAGCAGCAGGGAGATCAATACCTCCCCCTTGGTGTTTCACCTCCGGCAACCACCAATCTGTTTTCATTTCCCTGACTTTGTCATGTCAGAAACGCCACATGACAGGACCATGCAGTCTGTCGCTTTTTGGGGTTGGCTTTTTCCATTCAGTGAGGTTCCCTGGAGACAGAGCCTGTGCTGTGGTGTGTTATCACTGGTTTATTCCTTTCTCTGGCTTCCCCTATGGATGAGCCACAGTTGGTTTAACCCCTTTGTCCCTTGAAAGACATCTGCGCTGTTTCCATTCTCTGGCCATTGTAAATAAAGCTACTGAAAGCATTCACATGCAGGTTTTTGAGAACCTAGCTTCCCATTTGTCTGAGATAAACGCCCAGGAGTGCAGTTGCGGATGTGCTTAAGAATTGGCTAGCCGGGGTACACAGCTGGAAGCAGCACTCTGGAGGCTGAGGCAAAGGGATCCCTGTGAGTCCAGAGCCAGCTTAGGCTACACAGTGAGGTCAAGGTCAGCCTGAACTACACAGTGACTCAGAAAATAAAACACAACAGTAAGCCTGAAATGTTGACAAAGTCCAGTTCGTCCATGTCATTCTCTTAGGGATCGTGCTTCTTGGTGTCGTGCCTAAGAAGTCTGCCTGGCCTAGATCCCAGAGACTTTGCCCATGGATTCTCTTAACATTTTATAATTCTGTATTTCACCTTTAAACCTAGAAAGACCAAATCTATTTTGAGTTAATTTCAGCATGAATTGTAAAGTTTGTGTGGTTTTTGCCTCAGAGCGCCAGCTCCAGGGCCCCTCACCCTGTGGCTTTAGGTTTACTTTACTTCCTGTGGTCCCCATCCCCAACGTTTGTCAAGGGCTGCCTGCCTGCTGTGAATCACAGGTACCTTTGGACCTGTCATGTGGCCACAGCTGGTCTAGAGCCTCTGGCTGATCATGGCCCTATCCCCTGGTCCTGTCTCACAGTCCTGATGGCCATATCTGTGTTCTAATTGTTGAAACCCATGGGTTGCTGCAGTCTGGGGAGGGGTCTTCCAGCTCATAGGACCCCTCTGCGCAGGGTCGTAATCCCTGGCCAGGCTGTGGGCCAGAGATGCCACCCTCATTAGCCTGGCTGGGCTCTCCTGCTCCCTGCTCTTCTTGGCTTCTGCTCCAAGTCAGCATTTGTCCAAAGGAGAGATGTCCCCAAGGTCAGGGCACCTCACCTCCCTTGATGGCACCTTTGCACCAGGCGCTGGGGCTGGGCTGGGAGAGGTCAGCCACCAGTCAGGGCCAACACAGTCCGGGTACCTCCTCCTCATACCTGCCTGCCCTGCTGGTCCTGCTTGCCAGTGCTAAGCTGAGCGTGAGGCCCCTGGTCAGCACCCAGCAATGGCCACTGCTCTGGGTTGAGAAAGGCTCTGTGGGTGCTGCAGTGGTCAGATGGAGGACACCAAGGTCAGCATAGGACAGGAGGACAGCAAGGCCCAAAGTGACCCCTTGCAGATGCACCCTCACTGGGCTGTGCCCCAGGTGTCAGGCCAGGCAGAGTCGATGAGGTGGTTGCTCAGGGTGTATGAGGGCTTCAGGTGATGCCACAGGGCGAGGGCTGCCTTGCCAGTGGGCAGCTGGTCACACTTGGTGGCAGCCTGGAGGCCTGGCCCCGATTGCTCACTGAGTAGGAGAACAAGCCCAGGAGAGACCCCCGAGCCCCAACAGAGGTGGCCCTTATCGGGGTCCCACATGCAGTCGGTTGACAGCGCCCATCTGCTCAGGAATATTCTGTGTGCCAGCAGAGAAACTCTAGGGAGCAGCACTGTGCCTGCCCCGCCCACGTCCTGCTCAGTCTCCACTGTCCCCCCCCCCTGAGGTGTTCTAGACCCTGTCATTATGCAGGGTACTCTGTCCTTTGTATGGGGAGCATCAGGAGGCCACAGCCTGTCCCAGGGTGACCAGGTCACAGATTTGTTCCTGGCTTCTGGATGGGCTTGGTGGGTGCTAGCCCCTACTGCCAGGCCCCTGGTGGCCCTGGGGTCCTTCCACTTTGAACCTGAGCTCACATCCTCTCCCTTGCCCGCAGCCAGAGCCGCAGAGCCCCAGGTGCGCACCGGCAGACCCGGCCTACAGGCTGCTCTGTCGCCAATGAACTCCATGAACCCCATGAAACCTGCCCTGCCCCCCGCGCCACATGGGTGAGTGTGGCCCCCATGGCACCCCTGCAGGCCTTGGGCTGGCCGTCAGACCCTGTGGCCTCACTAGCCAATCTTTCTGCAGTGATGGTTCATTCGCATATGAGTCTGTGCCTTGGCAACAGAGCGCCACTCAGCCTGCCGGGTCTCTCTCCGTGGTCACTACTGTGTGGGGAGTTGGCAACGCAACACAGAGCCAGGTGAGCCCATGGGGCCCCAGGCCAGGTGCGCAGATCCTCCTCAGGCCCCTGGAGCCAGGAAGTTGGGGCTAGAGTGTGTGGGAGGCTCACTGGCCTCTAGCCCTTGGATGCTGGGACTTCCACCTGAGGTGGGGGCCTCACCCCAGCCCACAGGAAGGTACCACCCCTCCTGGCCAAGTTTCTGGGTTTCACCTGCTATAGACATGTGGCATGTTCCCTTTGGTGATTGCTACTTCCTTATAGGTTCTGGGGAACCCCATGGGCCCTGCTGGAAGCCCCCCTGGCGGCTCCATGATGCCTGGCGTGGCGGGTGGCAGCTCTGCCTTGACCTCCCCACAGTGCCTGGGACAGCAGGCGTTTGCTGAAGGCGGCGCTAGCAAGGGCTACGTGCAGCAAGGCGTGTATGGCCGTGGGGGCTACCCTGGGGGCCCCACCTTCACCACTGGGTGAGCAAGGCCTTACAGGCAGGGTCACTGACTCTCTCTGGCTCTGCTCCTCTGACTCTCCTCTGGCTCCTGCAGCCACCAGAAAGCCTGTGATTCTGGACTCAGAGGACATGGCTGTCCTGTGTTCTCTATAGGTATGCAGGCGGCCCGGGAGGCCTGGGGCTCCCATCACACGCCACACGACCCTCAACGGACTTCACACAAGCAGCAGCCGCTGCCGCCATGGCTGCTGCTGCAGCCACCGCCACCGCCACCGCCACTGCCACCGTGGCTGCCCTACAGGAGAAGCAGAGCCAGGAGCTGAGCCAGTATGGAGCGGTGAGGTGTCCCAGTAGATGCCACATGTGCCCAGGTGGGGACCTGGTAGGCTCTGGGAGGCAGCGGCGCCCTAGCACCCACAGGAGTAGCGTCACGCGCTCAGGCGGGAGCAGGGGCCACGGTGCAGCCGGGGCTGTTGGTGGGGACACCTGGGGCCATTGCTTGTTCTTCTCTTCCCAGATGGGGACTGGACAGTCATTTAACAGCCAGTTTCTGCAACATGGAGGGCCACGGGGTCCTGGTGTCCCTCCTGGCATGAACCCTACCGGCATGGGGGGCATGATAGGTCCCTCTACTCTCTCCCCCATGGCCATGAACCCCACCCGGGCAGCCAGCCTGACACCCCTGTACACGGGGCAGCGCCTGCCCCAGCATGGCTATGCCGGGCCTGCTCAGGCTCAGCCGCTGCCCCGGCAGGGCATCAAGAGGACCTACTCTGAGGTGAGTGTCAGGCTCCCAGCTTCTCCTGGTGCTCTCGGCACTGCGGCGAGACCAACCTCTGCCACTAGAATGGCCAGTGCTCGCAGGACCCTGGCCCTGCACGCTGCACCGCGTCCTCATACCTTCTCTCCTACAGGTGTATCCAGGGCAGCAGTACCTGCAAGGCGGCCAGTATGCAGCCAGCACTGCCCAGTACGCGCCTGGCCCCGGCCAGCCCCCCACCCCCTCCCCCGCCTACCCTGGGCACAGGCTTCCTCTGCAGCAGGGCATAGGCCAGTCCCTGCCTGTGCCCGGCCCCACAGGACTGCACTACAAGGTAGGGCTGGCTTCTCAGGCCTGGGCCATGCCCAGTGCCCTGGGATACCAAGGGGACCTTGAGGCAGTTCCCATCCCTCAAGGGAAGGGTGGGCAGAGCATCAGGGGCCCAGTAGGTCTACAAGGGCCCAGGGTGAGGGTCCAGTTTGAAAAGGAGCCCCTTGGCTCGGTGCAGTGAAGCTTCCCTGCAGTCCCAGCAGTTAGAGGCTGATGCAGAAGGATCGTCCTGAGTTGGAGACCAGTCTGGCTAAAAGCTCAAGGCCGGCCGGAACTGCAGAGTGAGACCGTGTCTCAAAAAGACCAAAAAAGGGCCAGCCAAATAGTGCGTCGGACTAAAGCACCTGCCCAGGCAGAGTGTAGCAGCCAGGGTTTGATCCTCAGGGTGCTGTCCCAGCCCCATCGCCGGGGCACACTGAGACTGGGTGCAGATGAGAGTGGGCGTGGTGGTGGGCACCTGCAATCCCAGCTCTTGGGAGGCTGAAAACAGGAGAATCACTGTGTGTCCGATCTACATAGTGAGAGCCTATCCTAAATACATTAAAAAAAAAGCAGGGAAGCCACTTTTGGGAATATTTCCAGGGTTCTCGGTCTCTTGAGTGCTCCAGGGAAGCCCCTCTAGTAGACAGGCGCTGTGCCGCTGCTGGGTGCTGGGTGCATGCGGCAGAAGCAGGCCTGTCTGTGGCCCTCCTCCTATGGTGGCACCTTTTTACCTGAGGGGATGCACAGTGTTCCCTATAGGTCTTGTGAGTGGCCAATGGAGGGGAAGGACACACGGCTCGGCGAGCTCCTGGGCTCAGGGCCAGGCCAGATCCAGGCGCACTCCCTTCCTCTCTCCCATAGCCCACAGAGCAGTTCAATGGACAGGGCGCCAGCTTCAACGGGAGCAGCATGAGCTATGGCCAGCCAGGCCTGAGCGGGGTACGGGGCATGGCCGGGTGGGCAGCCAGGAGGCTCCCAGGGCAGGTACCCCGCCTGGCCTCCACAGCGTCCTGCTAACTGTGCTTATCCCTGCAGCCATCTCGGGCCATCCCTGGTTACCCCAACTCCCCACTGCCAGGGAACCCCACACCACCCGTGACGCCCAGCAGCAGCGTCCCCTACATGTCCCCAGGCCAGGAAGTCAAGTCCCCTTTCCTGCCTGACCTCAAGCCGGGTCTCAGCACCTTGCACCCCTCGCCCTCTGGTGAGTGTCCATCTCCGGCAGCACTGTGACACGGTAGGGAGGGCCGGGCCGGGAGAAGCAACAGCACCTTCCTGAGATGCCCGCCATGCCCACCCTGCGCTTTTCTAGGAGAACACACACAGAGCTTTGTGTATAATCTCGAGGGACTTAGAACCCCCTAAAACCTCCTGAAAACCCCTTCTCAGGGTGACCATGAGAGCAGTAATGGGGCCCCACACCCTCTGAGGTACCTAAGAGCAGGTGCCTGCTCACACAGCACCCTTACGTACCTTATGCGCCTATCTGGGTTGGAACCCTGCTGGTCCCTGTTCAAGGGACCCTGGCAGGGCAACCAGAGCAAGGCTGGCCAGGCCTGGTGGTGGCTCCTGGCCATGCCCCTTTTCATGCCCTGCACCTGGCCTCAGGTGGTGGCCCCTGCGATGAGCTGCGGCTGACCTTCCCGGTGCGGGATGGGGTAGTCCTGGAGCCCTTCCGCCTGCAGCACAACCTGGCCGTGAGCAACCATGTCTTCCAGCTGCGTGACTCAGTGTACAAGACCCTGATGCTGCGGTGAGCCCGACTGGGACCCCAGCACCCCACCGCAAAACCCTGCCTCATCCCCGCCTACCCTCAGCCTCAACCTCTCCTCCCAGGCCCGACCTAGAGCTGCAGTTCAAGTGCTACCACCACGAGGACCGACAGATGAACACCAATTGGCCAGCCTCGGTGCAGGTCAGCGTCAATGCCACGCCACTCTCCATCGAGCGCGGCGACAACAAGACCTCTCACAAGCCCCTCTACCTGAAGCACGTGTGCCAGCCCGGCCGGAACACCATCCAGATCACGGTCACTGCCTGCTGCTGCGTGCGTCTCTGGTCTCAGGAGGGCGAGGGTGGGCAGGGCCTGAGAGGTGGGGGTTGTGGCTCTGAAGTGGGAGGGGCTGGCAGCCGGCTGTGTAATGGCCCTGTGAGCCTTGGGCCATGGATAATGCCCCCCTCAGCAAGAGCCTCTAGGGTTTTGTCCTCAAACATTGCTGCTTGCTGCTTAGCACCATCTCTGCCCTGGGAATGTTCCAGTGAGCTGAAATTTCCTAGGTTTGGTGCTCACACTAGTTATGTAAGAGGAACTGAGCTTGATGAAAGCTCTCTGGCCACGTGTCCCAGGTTGCTTCAGGCCGGATCCCACCCAGGGCTGGAGCTCTTTGTGAGCCAGGGGAGGCCTGCAGGTGGGGCAATCAGATGCCTTCTGTGGGACTCTTGAGGTTTTAACTCAGATCTAGAGTCATCAAGGGCATGTCGTGAGCAGGGAGCATACAGGCTGCTTCAGGTGAGCACCAGGTAGTGTTGGAGGACAGGCTGCGCAAGGGCTGTTGGGACAGGTACGACATGAGCAGGAGCTGAAGTGGGGCTAGGCTCACGGGAGAACAGTCGTGTCAGCACTGAGGGGCAGGAAGGGCCTGGCTGGGGGAGCGCGGCATCCTGGCTTCCCTCTCTTGTCCCCTGCACCAAGCTGTGTCCCCCTGCCTTGCAGTCCCACCTGTTCGTGCTGCAGCTGGTGCACCGCCCCTCCGTGCGCTCTGTGCTGCAGGGCCTCCTCAAGAAGCGCCTGCTGCCGGCTGAGCACTGCATCACCAAGAGTGAGTGTCGCTGCCCCTGCCTCCCTGGCCCAGCGTCTATCCTTGAGCACAGCGGGCCATCTTGCCAGCCAGTAGATGGCTTTGTGCTGGGGACCCAGTCACAGCGTCGCATCCCTCACTCAAGTGCTTTCCACGTCCCTAACAGTAAAGCGGAACTTCAGCAGCGGGACCATCCCTGGCACCCCTGGGCCCAATGGAGAGGACGGCGTAGAGCAGACAGCCATCAAGGTGTCCCTGAAGTGCCCCATCACCTTCCGCAGGATCCAGCTCCCTGCCCGTGGCCATGACTGTCGCCACATACAGGTGGGTGGCCAGGGACTTTGCTGGAGTTCAGTACCTGTTATCTTACTATTATTATTATTATTATTATTATTATTATTACTTTTTTATTTTTTTTATTTATTTTTTTTTTGGTTGGCTTAGGTTGCCTTAAGTGTGGGTGCAGGGATTGAACCTCCATCCCCTGTGCCTGACTGGGATTGCCCATGCAGGCTCTTAAACCACAGAACTAACCCCGAAAGCCCCATGAATTATCTTAAAGGGCCAAACATAGTGCCGCATGCCTGTAATCCCAGCACGTGGGAGGCTGAGGCAAGAGGATTGGTGTGAGTTCGAGACCAGCCTGGGCTACAAAAGTGAGCTCAAGGCCAGCCTGAACTGCATAATAAGACCCTGTCTCAAAAAGACCAAAAAAGGGGACCAGGGAGTTAGCTCCGTGGCACAAGTGCCTGCCTGGCAAGTGCAAGGTCGTGAGTTCAAACCCCGGTACCAAAAAAAAAAAAAATCTTAAAGCTCAGGGTTAAAAAAAAACAACTGAACATGGAGGTGCATGCCTGGGGGATCTAACCCCAGTTCCTGCACTTGCGTAAGCAGGTGGGATTTTCCCTTTAATCCCTGACTCAAGATGCTTCACTGGGGGCCCGGCGGAATGGCTCAGTGGTCTAAAGCCTGCTTCGGAAAGCTTGGGCGGCTTCAGGGACCGCAGTTCGATTCCCGGCACCACATGCTGCGCCAGCCCTGCCCTCCGGGCGGGCTGAGCTGGCCATAAAAATGAGTGAATAAACAAATAAAGGTTCTGAAACATGGATAAATAAATAAATAAATAAATAAATAAATAAATAAATAAATAAATAAATAAAAGAATGAAGTACCCACTCCTTTAAAAAAAAAAAAAAAAAAAGATGCTTCACTGTCAGTGCGGCCGTCCTGTTCTTCCTGGGTCCCAGGGCCTTCCAGTTCTGGTAACCATAGTGAGAAATGGTAGCTGGATGCCTGCCCACTGCTGAGAACCCCTCATCCCCATCTTTCTCTGCAGTGCTTTGACCTGGAATCATACCTGCAGCTCAACTGTGAGCGGGGGACCTGGCGCTGTCCTGTGTGCAAGTGAGTATTGCCCAGAGGGACACGAGGAGCTGTCTTCCCCAGAGGTGGTGGCACGTAGCACTCGGTGTTGGTAGATGCTCGGGTGGTGAAGGGTAGTGAAGGGTGGTTGGCTTAGCTCAGCAGAATCCTCCGGGGGGGGGGCGGAGGGGGGGGCTGGCCTCACCCACGGTCCCTTCACCCGTGGTTGCCGCATGCGAGCACTTTGTGTAGTCACTTCACACGGGGTTGTCTCACACAGGGTCCCCATGGGCAGGTGCTTCACACAAGGTCACCTTACTCAGCAACCCCCTCCCATCACCTAATGTAGTTGACAGGGTGAGAAAGGACAGGCTTATTCCCAGGGTGAGACAGGCAAGGCCTCTGAACTGAGTTTCCCTGTGTCTGCAGCAAGACGGCGCTTCTGGAGGGCCTGGAGGTGGACCAGTACATGTTGGGCATCCTGATTTACATCCAAAAGTAAGTGGCTGTCCTTGCTGCCCCACATCTGTGGACACCCGGGGCAGCCTGATCCTAATGGGCTTGGGGCTCCTGGGAGATGGGGGTGAGGCACTCTCAGGACAAGGTGAGTGACCCAGGACCCTTGCCTCTCCAGCTCAGACTATGAGGAGATCACCATTGACCCCACGTGCAGCTGGAAGCCCGTGCCCGTGAAGCCTGACGTGCACATCAAGGAGGAGCCGGATGGGCCGGTGCTGAAGCGCTGCCGCACTGTGAGCCCCGCACATGTGCTCATGCCCAGCGTGATGGAGATGATCGCCGCCCTGGGGCCTGGCAGCACCCCTTTCACCCCCATGCAGCCCTCCTCAGGCCCTGCACCCAGTGACTTCCCAGGCCAGGGTGAGTGCTGCATCGTGACCATGGGCACACAGCTTGTCCTTTCCAGGTCAGAGTTCTCCAGGCGGCAAGCTGGCAGGCCACACGCTGACCTCGTGGCAGGAATGCCAAGACGCACAGGCCCGGCTGTGTTCCAGAAAGTGGCTGCACTCTTCCCCTGGGTTTGGAGCGGGGGCCCTGCTGGGCATCTTCCTCTGGGGACCTAGCTGTGTGTCCCTGTCACCGTCTCTTAGGGGTGTGCTGAGTCTAGCATTGTGGGGAGTGTGGCCCATCCAACCCCTGCCACACCAGCCTCTCCTCTCAGGTTCCAGCTTCCTGGGGCCTGGGCCCTTCCCTGAGTCCTTCGCCCCGACCACACCCAGCACCCCAAGCCTTGTGGAGTTCACCCCAGGGCCACCCCCCATCTCCTATCAGTCGGACATTCCCAGCAGCCTCTTGACTCCAGAGAAAGCTGCTCCCTGCCTCCCAGGACAGGTCAGTTACACTTGGGGATCAGGGGTACAAGAGTCCACCAGGGAGCCCCAGACTACATTTATAAGACCTCTGCTTCCTCAGATGACACCAGCAGGCCACTTGGACCCGGCCCACAATCCTGGGCCCCCAGGACTGCACACGTCCAACCTTGGGGCGCCCCCCGGCCCACAGCTGCACCACCCAAACCCTTCCCCTGCATCCCGTCCGCCTCTGGGCCAGACGAGCTCAGGGCCAGTAAGCGAGCTGGCCTTCAACCCAGCTACAGGCGTGTTGGGGGCCCCCAGCATGGCTGGGCCAGGGGAAGCCCCAGAACCAGCTCTGGAGGTGAGTACTGGGCCCAGGGAGCAGTGGGGAGCTGCAGGAGCTGGTGTGTGCCTTGTCCTCCAGGTCTGCTGTGCTTTGTGGAAGGGAAGACAGTGACCAGGGAGACAGCCAGCCAGATAAAGTAGTCAAGGGTGGCTCCTGCCACTGGAGTGGGGGCCAGGAGCGCTGTGTGGGAGCGCACATGGCCTGGCCTGGTGGTGGGACACCCCACTGCAGGTGCAAAATGGCAGAGAAGCCTGAGCCAGAGGCGTGGCCCCGCCCTGCCACCAGCACAGCGCATGGAAGCTTGGTGTGGTGCCAGTAGAAGTCCCTGCTCAGTGAACCGCTCAGGAAGGACCAGAGGAGCAGTCCAGCGCAGGGCCCAGGGACAGAGTTCCCCACCTGCATTTGCCCTGGGAGTCACTTAGGATCCTTTTTGGGCCTGGGCACCCCCAGGGCTGTCTTGGGGTGCCCTGGCTCCTGGTGGGGTACAGTAGCATCTTACAAGCTGGTCCTGGACCATACACAGACTTGCAGCTGAGGCAGGCACTGGTGTCATGGTGGGGCCTGCTCCCCAGTGGGGTGACAGCTCTAAGGGGAGCTGCTGACTGCACTCTGTCCTCAGCTGCTTCCGGAGCTTACCAACCCTGACGAGCTGCTGTCCTACCTGGGCCCCCCGGACCTCCCCACCAACAGCAATGACGACCTGCTCTCCCTCTTCGAGAACAACTGATCCCATATGAGCCCCGGCCTGCGGGGACACGCCCAGAGATGTCACCACAGCCAACCTCCCTGCCCGAGGAGCACTGGCAGCCCTTCCCAGGGCCCCCATGCCCCGGCCAGAAGCCTCGTGCTGGGTCCTGGCCCACCCGCCCCGCCTGCTCCCTGCCCACCCCGTCTCCCAGGAAGCTCCCATGCCCACAAGGCTGCCCAGCACCTGCGCCAGCCCAGCCGCGTGCACCGTGGGCTCTAAAGCACAACGATGTACATAGTGTAGAGTGGCAGCCCCCAGGGCTGAGCCAGTGCATGTCCCCTGCCTCCAGGCCCTGGGTTCTGCCCTTTCCCCCAGGGACAGCCAGGGCTGTGCAGCAAGGAGGGGACCGAGCTCTGATGCAGCAGGCACCTGGACCCTGCTTCAGGCACAGGCTCTCCAGTGGGCTGCTCTCCCCAGTCCCCCTTTTCTGTGGAAGTGAAGAATTAGTAAGCTGTGTTTTCTAAAGCACCTCTCGTCTCTGCCTGTGCCCACACCTGGGTGGAAGGAGGGTGTGGCCGCCTCTGCCGGGGCAGGGCCCATTGTGTCTCCTGTCTGTGCGACCTCTATTAAAGGACTTCCTCCTGGTGGGCCTGCCATCCCTCCTCTGTGCTGGGGCCGGGGCCTCCTCCCCTGGGGACCAGGCCTCACCCATGGGTGGTGTTGGGGGCCCTCTGTGGAACTCGGGTTCCTGGCCTAGCCTCAGCCCTCCCCTCCCTGTGGTAAATTTCCTTCTCCCTGGAATTTTCCAAGTTGGCGTCAACTGGAGGGCTGTTTCGCCAAGTATCCAAGGCTTGCCTGAGAGACATTTACCACCATGTCACCTTCCTGGGTGTGCCCTGGAGCAGGGAGCAAGCTGTCCCTTGGGAGGAGGCACCAGCCTAGCCAGGGCCTGTCCAGGCCTGGCTCTGTCTCCCAGAGGCCTCCGCTGGCAGGGCGGGGAGGATGGCACCTCGGCCGTGCCGTTGTCTTCGTGGCTACCTGCAGGGGGCGCCTGTCTGGAAGCAAGCTTAAGAGGAAAAGGAGGGCGGTGCCTTGCTCGCCCGGAGCCTTAGAAATCCTGTTACAGTTTTTTATGCTTCTGGTTCCAGGAATTAAACTCAGGACCTTGTGCTTGCCAGGCAGGCACTGTGCTGCTGTGCTACATCCCCAGGCCCCTGCCAAGGGTTGTTTTTGTTTCTGTTTCTGTTTTTTTTGGAGCCAGGGTCTCTGCAGTTCAGGTGGGCCTCAAAACTGCAGCGACCGCACCCCCAACCCTGCTCAACCTCCTGCGCGCTGGGGTTACAGGCCTGCACTCCTCTACATGGTGCTGGCTTGGGGGCCCGGGGAGTAGCAAAGATGAAAATCGATGTGGCCAGCAGTACATTGGTGTCCAAAAGAGCAGGGTGCACGGCGCCTGGGGCAGCTCTCACCTCCACCTGCCTGTGCTGCGTCCGGCGCCCTGGGAGGCCTGGACTCAGCGGAAGGAATCGTGCATGGGTGCAGGAGCGTGCACAGGACGGTGCCCCTCTGCCCACCACTAGGCAGCCTGCAGAGGGGCCCGGCAACGAGCAGTGCCAGTGCTGCCCCAGCTCAAGGCCGCTCCTCTGGTGCCCACAGCCCACTCACGGGGCGGGACAGTATGGGGCCCCAGAACAGTGGCTGTGGGCGCCTCTTTGCTGTGTCCACCTGCTCGTCCAAGTCACTGTATTCCTCTGTGTGTGCCAAAGGTTACCCACCTAGACATAAACACCCTGGTCCTAAGCGTACGCGCTGCACCAGCAACTGACGACCCTCTGGGGCAGGTCTCAGCTCTTGCTTGATCTCCAGTCTCTGATCACCAGGACAAGACTAGATGTGTACAGCAGCCAGCCAGCGGGAGACTCACAAATGTGGAGACTAACAGCTAGTGAGTGGGGCGCATCGGTGCACCCGTTATTCCAGTGCTCAGCTTTCAAGGTCAGTCTGCACCCCATACTGAGATTTGTTGCAAAAGGAAAAATAACCCTAGAAATAGGACAAGCTAAACCCAAAACTAGAAGGAAGAAAGTAATAAAAGGAGAAAGGAAAAATAAGAGAATCCGTGTTAGATGTGGTGATTCTTTGTGAGTTTTGTTTTTTGAGGTGGTCTCACGTGTAGCCCAGGCTGGCCTCAAACTCTGGAAGATCCTCCTGCCTCAGCCTGGGTCACAGAGGCTGGCGGTGAGTGTGGCTGTGCACCGCCCAAGCCGATGCCACCCACCCAGCCTCTTCTGAACTAGACTTGGGTCTGGGGATCAGCAGCCTTTCCCGGATCACTGACCTTCAATGCTGGGAATTCCTCTCATTCATCTGGAAGCCATCCCTGTCTCTGGTGTGACCTGAAGGATTCACAGGCCCCTTCTGAGCAAACCTCCCTGACTTATTTAAAATGTGTTTAGTATAGGGTCTCCCTACACAGATCAGACTCGTAGTGCACTTCCTGTCTTCAGCCGCTCGAGTGCTGGGATTACAGACACACACCACTATGCCCAGTCTCCGCATGCCCCAGGCGCAGGGCCAGCACAGTATGCCTGAGACTTAGCCCTGGTCTACCTATGCTGGTAATCCACTGAGCTATCTGGCCAGCCCATCTCTGACTTAAGTCTCATAGCCAGGGTTCTGGGTTCCAGGATCTTTGACAGACTCCAAGCGGCTAGGTTCCAGCACACTCAGGGGCAGCTATAGGACATGACCTCTTTGCCCCCAACTTCCCAGCTACCTGCTTTTCTTGGCCTCGCTCTCAGGAAGTCTTGGAGTCAAAGCAGGTGTGGTGGCATACGTTTGTGATCCCTGAGCTCGAGGCTGAAGCAGGAGGGTTGAGCTTCAGGTCAGTCTAGGCAAAACCATAATGAAAAAGGCAAGGAACAATGTGTCCAAAGCTGCACTTGACTGTAGCCAGGTCCAGGCTACCAGGACTTGGGTACTACAGACAGATACCCCCCACTGACCCCACGTGTTGCCTCATATGTAGTGGCCAAGCCCAGCCTCTTCCTGGCTACAGCCCGGGAGCAGGACTCTGAGGGCGCAGCCATGCACTCGTCTCGTTTCTCTGTGGCCAGCATCTGCAATCCACTCAGCTTCTGTGCTGAGTGCAGTGCGGCCCACAGGAGCCAGAGTTCAACCCCAGCACTGCCGAAAAGAAACTGACAGCCCCATGCACCCATCGTCCCTACTGCCCCAGCCCAGGGGTGCTGCCAGGTGTGGTGACACACCTGGGCGTGAGGATCAGTGTAAGTCTGAGGCCAGCCTGGGCTACACAGTTACTTTGTTGTTGTTGTTTTGCTTGTTTTTGGTGTGTTTGAGGCTGTCTCACTGTGTGGTTCAGGCCGGTCTTGACCTCAGCTTGTATCTCCAGGAATATGCACTCAGCCCAAGACTTTTACATGCACCCTAAAAAAGAAAGTTCAAGCACAGCCTGAGCAACCTAATAACAAGACGCTTTCAAAAGGTGGACTGGAGGCTGGGGAGATAGCTGAGGGGCATAAGTGCCTGCCTAGCAAGCACAAGGTTCTAAGTTCAATCCCCAGTGCCACACATACACACACAAAAAAAGTGGACATAGCCATGCCTCGAATGTAGGGGTGGTTCATACCTTGCTGCAGAGGTACCCAGCTCACTCCACGAGGGTTGGGGGTTAGGGCTGCTGTCTAGGTGCCCCCTTCCCCCGGATCCTTACCACTCATAGGCAGGCTCTTGCCTTTTCTGCTTTCCAGTTTTCTTTAGACAGGTCCTCTGAACAGTAGCAGCTGACCTTGCGGTCTCACTCACTACAGCAGCTATGTGGTGAGGTCAAGGCTGGTCTGGACTACGTGGTGAGACCCTGTCTGAAATACCAACACGTTAGAGTAGTGGAGACAGGCAAAGCGTGTTCTGTGCAGAGAAAGGCATCCTGGTTGCAGCCAGAGAGGGCTGCAGGAGGCCGTAGCCCTGGCTTCAGCGTGCACAGCCTTGCACCTGCGCCTCGGCTGCTGCCTAGCAACCAGGGCCCCTGCAGACACAGGCACTGCCCCCCCCCGCCCCGCCATTCCTCTGCTCACCATGCTTGTGCCTGGGGAGAGCACAGCCCCAGGGGATGGCTATGCAGGTTGGCTAGCACCTCACAGCCAGCTGCTGTCCCTACAGGCCCTGTATTCAAGCCCCACCCCAAAAGATGAAACCCAGGGCCCAGTGCAAGCCAGAGAAGCATTGAATTGCTGAGCTCCGCCTGCACCCCATATGTATATGGTAGAGCCAGATGTGATGGATCAGACTTGTAATTCCAGCACCTGGAGGCTCAGGCAGGAGGATCCCCAGTTGGAGCCCAGCCTGGGCAACTTAGACCCATTAAGTAAAAAGGACCAGGAATGTAGCTCAGCCACCCTAGTATGGCAATGAGCAGAACAGTGAAATATTGATTAGCCCCGTGCAGTGGTGGTGGGATTTTTTTTTTGCGGGGGGGACCAGGGATTGAACTTGGGGCCTTGCACTTGCCAGACAAGCGCTAATTCTACTGAGCTGTCTCCCCAGCTCCGGGGAATTTTTATTTTATTTTATTTTTTTAAAGCAAAGATCTGTCTACCCCAGGCTGGCCTCAAACTCCTGTCTCAGGCCCCAGAGTGCAGAAATTACAGGTCTTGGCTACTCTTCTCTCATGGCTGGGACAAATACTCAACACCCAGAATTAAGGAAGCAAAGGTTTATTTTATTTTATTTTTTAAGAATTTGTTATTTTAGGGGCCGGGTGGGATGGCTCAGTGGCCTAGAGCGCCTGTTTGGGAAGGCTTGGGCAGCTTCAGGGACCGCGGTTTGATCCCCGGCACCACATGCTGCGCCGGCCCTGCCCTCGGGGTGGGCTGAGCCGGCCATAAAAATGAGTGAATAAACAAACAAAGGTTCTGAAACAATAAATAAATAAAATTTTAAAAAAATTTTTAAAAAAAGAATTTGTTATTTTATTTTATTTTTTCTTGTTTCAGAACCTTTGTTTGTTTATTCACTCTTTTTTTTTTTTTGTGGGACCAGGGTTCGAACTCACAACCTTGCACTTGCCCAGCAGGCACTTGTGCCTCGGAGCTATCTCCCCAGCCCCATATTCACTCATTTTTATGGCCGGCTCAGTCCACCCCAAGAGCAGGGCTGGCGCAGCATGTGGTGCCGGGGATCGAACCGCGGTCCCTGAAGCTGCCCAAGCTTCCCCAAGCAGGTGCTTTAGACCACTGAGCCATCCCGCTGGGCCCCATTATTTTTATTTTTTTTTTTAATACACCTAACTCAATGAGCATGGCAGTTTATTTATTTTTTATTTATTTATTTTTTTCTTGTTTCAGAACTTTTGTTTGTTTGTTTATTTATTTTTATGGCTGGCTCAGCCTGCACTGAGGGCAGGGCTGGCACAGCATGTGGTGCCAGGGATCAAACCGCGGTCCCTGCAGCTGCCCAAGCTTTCCTAAGCAGGCGCTTTAGACCACTGAGCCATCCTGCCGGGCCCCTATTTTATTTTTTTAATTTTTTTTTTTTTTTTTTTGCCTTTTTGAGACAGGGTCTCACTGTGCAGTTCAGGCTGGCTTTGAGCTCACTTCTGTAGCCCAGGCTGGTCTCGAACTCGCAGCGATCCTCTTGCCTCAGCCTCCCAAGTGCTGGGATTACAGGCGTGAGCCACCACGCCCGGCCTATTT
>PVJA010038431.1:0-19770 GCA_004027025.1 Myocastor coypus
ATTTAAACCAGAGTCTCTGTACTGAGCTACATGGCTAGCCCTTTTCATTTTTATTTTGAGACTAAGTCACCAAGCAGCCCAGGCTGGCCTCACATTTGTGATCCTCCTGCCTTAGCTCCCCCAGCAGACTGGGATTAGACGTGTACCCCACCATGCCCCGTGGGGATCTGTTGTTTAATGAATAGTCTTAGTTTTGCAAGACAGAAGAATTCCAGAGATGGATGGTGGCGATGTTTGCACAGTACTCTGGATATGACAGCATGATATTGTATTCTGAAAAAATGGTTAACATGGTACATTTAATTGTGGCATATTTTAGTATAATTTTAAACATTGAAACAAGCAGCAAATGTTTTTTTAAAAAGTGTACTTCAGAGCAATACTGGCCATGGCTTGTACACCTGTGGTAGGAAGACTTATGTGAAAGTGACAGTCGCCTGTGCTCTCCTTTACCAATGATTATTGAAGCCACAGATGCACAGTCTTCCTAAGGATGGAGGTTCCCATGGTTACTAGCAGTTTTGGGAGCTTTTGAAAAAACGGGGCTCACAATCACAGTGAGGTAAGTGGAAACAAGCAAGCCTTGGCTCGCGGCCCTAGCTTCAGAGACACACGTGTGAGTGAGGCCGCAGCCGCTCCTCTGGCAGCCGCCAGGTATCCCTGCGCGAGCAGAGTGGGCAGCCTGGCCACTTCTCCTGTGGCCATCAGCTACTAGTGGAAAATACCTGTGGCTTCTTATATTTATCTTATTATAGAAATGGCCCATAGGTTGTAAATTATTTGGAACTCTGGATTAACTGTTGATGAAGGTAGATTAATAATCAACAAAATAAGACAAGCTAAGAAAGGTTAATTTTAAAAAAGTCCAAAAAATTAGACCTTCTGGGGGAAGGGGACAAGATTTTTTATTAAAGTTTATAACATTGACTAATAAATTGTGCAAATCACACATACACTTTTAAAAGTAATTTTATGGTTGGGGATATAGCTCAGTGGCATTTGCCTGGCAAGCATAAGGTCCTGAGTCAATTCCCAGTACTAAAAACTACCCAAAACCAACCAATCAACCAAACAAACAAAAAAAGAGTAATTCAAAATGATGGCCTAGCTGGGTGTGGTGGCACACTCCTATAATCCCAGCACTTGGGAGGCTGAGGCAGGATTGGTGCAAGTTGGAGACCAGCCTGGGCTACAAAAGTGAGCCCAAGGCCAGCCTGAACTGCATAGTGAGACCCTGTCTCAAAAAAAAAAAAAAAAAAAATGACCTGGTCTCCCATTTTTAAATGTTTAGTATATATAACTTAATAACAAGTTTTATCTTAAAATCAGCCTCGCAGAGTCTCATGAATGTAATGTTGCGTGGAAAAAGCCAGATGCAGAGGAGGGTATAGACTGTAGGACTCTATATCAAGCACAGAACCAGGCAGAACCGCTCTGCGCTGTTGGAAGTGAAGGTCGTGGTGGCTCTTTTGTGGGGTAAATAACAAGGGAATAAGAAAGGGACAGTATGGGCCTTGGTCATTTCATGTTTCCTGACCTGAATCTATGTTCTGCTCCTTTTTTTTTTTTTTTTTTTTTTTTTTTTTTTTTTTTTTTTTTTTTTTTTTTTTTTGAGACAGGGTCTCGCTACGCAGTTCAGGCTGGCCTTGAGCTCACTTTTGTAGCCCAGGCTGGTCTCAAACCTACACCAATCCTCCTGCTCAGCCTCCCAAGTGCTGGGATTACAGGCGTGCACCGCCATGGCCCGGCCTATGTTCTGTTGCAATAAAATGTCCTTCTGGTTTGCATCCTTGGTGTTTGAAGTTGCATTATGAATTGAGAAGAACTGAAAAGTGAATTCATTAAAGATATAAGGCCACATTTTGTTATTGTTGCATAAAGAACGGGGTCGTTTTCAATGTCAATGTGATTCAAGAAAAGAGGTCCTGTATCACCCTATGTTTCTTGATTATTTGGCATGTGTGCATAGGCTGAAGAGGCTGCGGTGCTTTGTAAGTGCTAGAACAAAGCTGGACAGCTGAGCGGATTTTATTTCTCTTATCAGTTTATAACTCTCTGGAGAGCTCCTTTCAATCAGAGAAAAATTTAACTCCCCAATGATGTCAAAGACAGTGACTCCAGAGGTTAATTAACAAGTCCATCAGAAAAAATCAAAGGGCTGTTACACTGATACATTCAGGCGCAAATCGGTGCTGATGATACCATTTGCACTGGTCCTTGATGCGCATACAGGAGCCTGATGGGAACAGCTGCTCTACCTGGGAGGAAGGTGGGAACCAACCAGGGAGAGGGAGTGCCACCAGAGGAACAGAACTTTACCAGGTAGTCATCGGTAGTAGTCAGATTAATGATTCTTCTGGCTCCCTCAGGGTGATGGTCAGTCTCGGACGTCAGTCCTGAAGGAGGTCAGCGTTTGTTCAGTCTTTGGTCTTTAGGTCTAGCCCACAGTGGGAACATCTGTCCCTCCCATAGTGGCTGGATATCTTCTTGCCTTCTGTGTTATCTCCTTCGAGGGCCCCACTCTGACTGCCTATAATATTTCCTTCTTACTCGGCTGCCTGCAGCAACACTATAACATTATATTGACATTATATATTTATGCTATTATAATTTTGTGTTTCCATGAGATATGTATGTACTTAAAAGTTACTTGTTATTTATCTGAAATGCAACATCAGCTGGGAGTTCTCTACTGATCAACTCTTAGAAGCTTAAATCATAAGTCTATTAGACATTGACTAATTAACTGGGTGAACAGTAAGTAGCTGGAGGCAGGTGTCCTTTGCATGAGAATCCCCTGCAGCCGTGCAGGGCCTGCCCTGGGGTCACCAGCTTGGTACTTGGCGGAGGACCCCGCGTTGGCCCTGTGGTGCTACACTTGGTCTTTTCTCTCCTTGCCGTGGCTTCCCTTGAGCAGCTGTGCTGCATCTGGGAGGTGCGTGCTGCCGCTCTGCATCTGAGCAGCCGGGCGGAAGTTGGCTGGGCCCCAACACAAGCCAGAGGGACAGAGCTTGAGGAAAGGCAGATGCTTCATTCGTAAAGAGGAAAAGGAGAAGACAGCTACCCTGCTAAGAAAGAATCAGGGTCCAGGGCTCCAGAAAGATGGAGAAGCCCTCGACCCTTGGTTCCCAGCTGTCTTCATGGGGGAGGTGAGACTTTCCCCTCCACCCAGAACTTGCCATCCCCGGACGGGCTTCCGGGCACTCCGCCCAAGGGTCTCTTCCGGTGGCCTGTGTGCAGCTTCCTTCAGTTTGTCCTACCTTGTGAGGCCTTGTCCCTGGTGCAGACAGCTAGTTAGCAAGGGGATGCCTGATTCCTGATTATCCTGGGGATACAGCGGGGACGCGGGGAGCATGTGGATGTCCACTGCGCTCCGCAGTGACCTTCCAAGAGCATGCATAGGTGTGAGTGTGTGCGTTGCTTCGCAGTCTGAGCACACACTGCCTAAAAGTTGTGCAGCACCCTCTTGCTTCCCCTATATCTTACTGGGGGCATGGTCGGTGTTCGTGCACCTGGCTTTCTCCCTGGGTCCTGCCTGTCAGCTCTTTTTCTGGTCTCTTGGTACAAGTCCCAGGACTATTTGACAGTTTTTTTTTTTTTTTAGCTGTTTTGTGTTTGTTTGTTTTTCTTTTTCTATTCCTGACTTGGGCTTGCTTCCCAGGGCAACGTCTCTAGTAAAATTTGTTTCAAGCTATTTTAGCTGGAAGACGTAAGGAGGCCCTATTTTGTGTTATTTATTTTATTTATTGTATACAAACCATTGCCCCTACGTTTCTGATACAGGAAGAAAAAGCTGATCCCGGGTGGACGACCTCCAAACCTCTAAATAATATAGGGAAAACCAGTCTCCCAAGCTGACCTGGGATGAGTTTGTGTTCTCTAAAACCAAAGAATGAATTTTAGGAACAAACAGAGGTAATGAGCAGAACAAATTTCTTGAGGGAAAGAGACCTCCTGTCTGAGAGAGACACAGGAGGGGGGTCCCGAGTGGGTGTCCCCGGGAAGCTGTCTCTTCTAGGGACTTTTATAGAGGAAATCCACACGGTGAGGTCGGTCTAAGGTGAAAACCATGGAAATTCGCTTAGGTGGGCATGAGGTGGGACAAAATTCTAGTCAGCCAATGAGGTTACAAGCACCACTGCTCAGGCGAAACTGATTAAAGCCAATACCGAATGGGGAAGTGAGTTACATAGCAAGCGGGCATGAGTAGGGAACAGGGTCTCTTCCTGCTGGGCGTTGGGTTACTGACTCATTTAGGCTTTTTTAAGGTGACTGATACTGATTTAGAATATCAGTCCCTGACGCTCATTCCTAGGGAATGGCAACATCTGTTTCTTCTTTTGTCTTGAGGCCTGGCCCAGAGCTGGGAGTGTCTGTCTCTTGCAAAGCTGCGAAGTCACCTTATCCTCCATCTTGTCTCCTTGAAGGCCGGGCCCTGTCTGACCGCCTATCATATTTCTATCTAACTCAGCTGCCTACAACATTTCTACTCTGTTTCTATGTCAGGGAGCTGACCTAAGAGACATTAATATTCCTGTTCAGTGACCCACTGAACATTATAAGTCGAACACAAGTCACAGATATTCCAGTAGCTTTGGGGAGTGGGGTTACACCTTAATATTCACCCAGTGACCTGGTAGCTCATCTGCTAACTATAGGTTATCAATTGCAATCATTGTTATTGAGAAATTATAGTAGACAAACCTGCCGTATTCTTTAGTATTTTAAGACCAATGTATTTAAAGTGACCAAACATTCTAACATTCTAATGTGCTTGAGACTGTTTCCTTTTTATCCCTGATATTCCTGCATCCCAGACTGGTGGTGTCTGGTCATTTTTAAATTTTTATTTATTTATTTATTTATTTTGTCTTTTTGAGACAGGGTTTCACTATGCAGTTCAGGCTGGCCTTGAGCTCACTTTTGTAGCCCAGGCTGGTCTCAAACTTGCACCGATCCTCCTGCCTCAGCCTCCCCAGTGCTGGGATTATAGGCATGTGCCCCACACCCAGCATTATCATCTTATCTGTGGTAGATGTCACAGATTCTCAGATCCCCAGGGCAGGGCTAAACTACTCTTTTCCTCTGCTCACGCTAACCATCTCAGCTAAACTGTTCTCAAGGCAATAGCAAGCGGCTGCTGCCCCAGGCCCCGAGGCAGGGCTCCTCTGACCAGCAGGCCCCACAGGCTCCAGAGCTCCCTGAGGGGAGGCCTCAGTTCAAGTTCTCCCCATAACCTGCTGCACTTTCTCCAGCACTTTACAGCTGTAGCCCTGAAGCACACTGCAACACTCCCCCCCCGGCAGAGCTCAGAGTCTGGGAGAGCAGAGAAAGCTGACTACAAAAATTGAACAGAAAAAAAAAAAAAAAAGGAATTGGACAGGATTCTCTGGCAGATGGGAGTGGGCGGAGGGAGCATCACCTCGGCTTGCAGAGGGTCCAGGAAATAACCATTTGAGGTCGTGGAATGAAACGTTGTCCCTGCTCCACTGAGAGACTAAGTTGCCATTTTAAGGCAAAGCCAGAAACCCCTCTGGGCAACCTGGATCCAGACCTCCTGAGGATGGGACCCAGAACTTCAGTTACAAAGTAGCAGTGCTGCAGTGAAAGTACCATTCCATGAGGGGGCTAGCTGCAAATCACAGTCCTGCCTGGGAAGGATGGAGAGCCTGGGACTCAAGAGGAGCCCTGGGGGTACACCATGCTCTTGTTCCCCTGATTCCTCCTGACCCCTAAGGGCTGACAGAAAGGTCTACTGTCTGAATTGGTGAAAGGTTTGCATGCCCTGTTTTTGAAGTTAATACATTGATGTTTTGCCTTGGAGAAATAATTTCCTTCTTGTCAGACTAGATCCTGAGGAGAAACCAGGACCACTAGGGTGGGCGGGATTGAAGCAAACAGCAATATCTTTACTTCAGACTGGGTACAGCCTGGTCAAAGGCAAGAATTTGTTGGTCTCTCGGAGATACCCAGGACAAGATGGTAGAAGGATTTAGAAAACAAAAATAAGAGATAACAGCTCAGGTCAGGTGGTGGTCTCTGCCTGATTGGCAAAGGACCCAAAGACAGCAGCAGGGCCATTTATTTATACCTTTGCAAAGTTGGTATCAGGACACACAAGGTTGCCTAGTGACTAATAGCCCACAATGTCCAGGCAGGATGCTTTTCTCAAAGCTGAGGTAGCCTTACTGCTTTAGGCACTCTGGCCTTGACTTGCTCTCCCACACATGATCAATTTCCAGCTTCAGCCACCCTCCCAAAATTGTTGACCATGAACAAAGGAAGTGAACAAGCTTTACATACAAGTCTAAGTATGGGAGGGGTACCTGGTAGGTCCAGGACCTCTGGGGGGGGGTGCCTGGGGAAAGTGCAAGATGACAGTTGCACTTTGCTGACTTCCAGAGTGCCATTTGATAGGCTTTCAGGGTTTCCTCTAGGCCTGAGAACCAGGCCTGGGAACCATCTTGGGGGTGAGTGTCTGGGGGGTGCTTCTTGAAGACAGTGGTAGTCTGTGGGAGTTTTTCTCTTTAGGTTGGGAGGGCTCTGCTGTGAGGACCTAATTCTTCTCTAAGACCTTAACTTCTCTCCTTCCCCTAAACCCATAGCCAGGGTTAAGGTGCAACCAACTTGATGAGCAAGCCAAGGGGGAGGAGAGACCGACCAGATCTGGAGTGGCTGAACCTACGATTTTTGACTTTATGGTAGTAAGAGCAGGAGAACTGTACTTTGAATTTTTTAAAAAAGTTTTTCCTGTGTAGTCCAGTCTGGCTTTGAACTTGCTATGTAGCCCAGGCTAGCCTTAAGTGCTGGTATTACAGGAATGTAATACCAGCACCACTGGCTTGTACTTTGAAATTTGATAGTTTTCTGGGCTAGAGATCTACAGTATGCTGTAACCTTGCACTGTCACAGCTCCACGCAACCTTGAAGGTGAACAGCTGATCCTCTAATGTGTATATTGTGTTGCTAAATGATGGTGTTTGGTGCGTTAGACACTAGAGGAATTTTCAGCGTGTGATGCTCCATTTATGATGGGTTTATTGGGAGTTGTGCCAGTGCAAATTGTGTGAATAGTCAAGGGGGCAGAATATAAGTTGGATAACAAATAATTAATTATAAGGGCATATTCTTCTGAGAGATAGGAAATCACCTGGGCAAGGAGTAGTTTTGCTGGGATAGTTCTGGGAAGGTGGAGGAAACATCAACAAGCCAGTCTGCTTTTTTTTTTTTTTTGCAGGACTGGGGCTTGAACTCAGGTCCTCGCACTTGCCAGGCAAACACTTATTCTACTGAGCTATTTCACAGCCCCTTTTGCTGCATCTATTGATAAGCGTATAAGAGGAACAAGACACTCATTTATGTTGGGGAAGTTGGTAAGACATCAGTGCTTCAGGGGGTGAGGGCCCTGGCCCAGGCCATTAGTGCAGAAGCTGGGATCTACTGGGACAACCTCTCTAAAGAACAAATAGTTGCACTGTTCCTGCCTCTGCTACCAAAGAGGAAGCATATTACCTCGTGGAGCTCTGGAGGTAGCGTTGCTCATGCTTGGGATACTATTTTGGCCCTCTTTCTAGCACCTTGGAGAATGTCCAGATCGGGGCATGGCCATAGTAGTTCTGGCCACCTGCACAGTCAGAGGCCTGGGTGCAGTGGATACAGCCTGGCCATTTAGGACTTTCTAGCCAGCAGACTGGAGTGTTTGAAGACTTTGTCATTGTCATGTAAGCTCAGTCCTCAGGAACCTCCACTGGAGGTGAGTGTGGGAGGCCCCAGGGCTTTCACACCCAGATCCCCTCTCTGGGAAGCAGAGACTCTGCCGTGTTAACATAAGGAAGGATGAGAAGTGCCAAACCTGCAGTGGGTAGGGCAACCCAGCCAGACCAGGCACGGCGGGGCCCTGGCATGGGTGCACACGTGCCAGGGGCGGACAAACCACCAGTGAGACCTGGTCTTAGCACAGATGCCCATGCAGGCCAACGTGAGGCCAGCAGTATTAAGAAGACTGAAGCAATGGTGAGAGGCCAGCAGTTGGAAAGTGAGATGCCCAGCATGGAGCTTTGGCGTATGACGCAAAGGATGGAAGTAGACAAGTCCACCATTCTGTATAAAAGGGCTCCGGAGAACTCTACCCACAGAAGGCCAGTCCCAGGCCCCCAACCAGAGGCCGAGATCGGCTTCATACCCAGCATAAATCCCATGGTACACTGGGCCGGAGTATGCAGTGTACTTCTGAGATTTACCTTGGATACTACCACAGAACTAAGAAAACCAAGAACACCAGAGGAATTTTACTCCTCATGTTAGCCTGAGGGGCTATCTTCTTCCTGGGGGTTAGGGTTTTGTCCTGCATTTTGTGCATGTTTTGGGTTTCTTTCTTTTTCTTCTTTCTTCCTTTTTTTTTTTTCTTCACTGTTGAGGTCTCTTAACCTTTGTTTTAGGCGTTATTTCCTCAACTACCTCTTGAATTTGGTAATTTCATTGAGTAAACATTGTCTCTTTCCTGTCTGGTCCACATCAGAATCATAGCAGATTTCTTAATACAAACACTGAAATGAAGGAGAACTTGAAGTGAGGCATCTTAAGCCCAAAGGAAGACAATTTTTGACCCAGATTGATGTATCCTGCAATACTATCTTTCAAAATTGATGGAGAAATAAGATACTTTCATGATAAAGAGTACCTCAGAAGCTGGGTGTGGTGGTGCACCCCTGTAATCCCAGCACTTGGGAGACTGAGGCAGGTTGATCAATATGAGTTCAAGACCAGCCTGGGCTACAAAAGTGAGCTCAAGGCCAGCCTGAACTGCATAGCCAGACCCTGTCTCAAAAACACATACGCACACACACAAAAAAAGTACTTAGAAAATTCTTTTTTTTTTTTTTTTTAAAATACAAACTATATATAAACTTTATTTATTCATGTTATGGCTGGCTCAGCCTGCCCTGGGGGTGGGGCTGGCACAGCATGTGGTGCCAGGGGGATCGAACTGTGGTCCCTGTAGTTGTCTAAGCTTGCCTAAGCAGCCACTTTAGACCACTGAGTTACCTTGCCAGCCCCCTTAGAAAATTCTTCACAACTGAAACAGCTCTTTATAATGAATGCTCTGAAGCATACATTAGAAAGAGAAGACAGGAGCTGGAGAGATAGCTCAGTGGTATAAGTACCTGTCTGGTAAGCACAAGGCCCTGAGTTCAATCCCCAGTACCAAATAAATAAATAAATAAATAAGTAAGTAAGTAAGTAAATAAAATTTAAAAAGTAAAAAGAGAAAATGAAGAGCACAACCACAACACACCAATAAAAAGTCACTGGACAGCAACACAATTAAACAGAGAAGAAAGATAGGGAACAAAATATAGGAAAATAGCATGACTAAAATATGCCAATACACATCAGTTGTACCCACCAATATGAACAACATTGAGTCACAAATCAAAGGAAACAGACTAGCAGAATGAATCAAGAAGCAAGATCTGGCTAGGGAGATAGCTTGGGGGTTTAAGTGTCTTCCTAGCAAGCTCAAGGACCTGTGTTCAATCCCAGTACCATATGCTGTGTTGGTCCCATGCTGAGCCAGCTCCCACAACCAGGCGTAGTGGTGCATACCTGCAGTCTCAGAGCTGGAGAGGCTGAAGCAGGAGTATCACCATGAATTTGAGGTGTGTAGCAAGACCTTGTGCCAAATCAATCAGTCAATTGATCAATCAATCTTTCAAAAAAGTAAAAAAAAAATATCCAACAATATGCTGCATTCAAGAAACATATTTAACTCAAAAAGAAATTGATAGACTGAGGTTGTAAGATGGAAAACAGTACTCTACGTGACAGGATTCCAGAAAAAATATTATATTCATAGGCAATGATGAACTTCAAACCAACATTGGTCAAAAGACACAAAAAGGGTTACTACATATTCAGTACATGAAGCATTATGGTTTGTGTCTAGTTGTTCCCTCAAAGTCTTATGCAGGCATTGGGGGCAGGCTTTTAGAGTTTGTGATTAATTCATGATCCAATGCTAGGATTATGAATGTGAGTGCTACAACTGCCCTGGTGTGGGTAATCTGTATACAATAGAAGGAAGGGAAAGAGGCTTGCTAGCTGCCACAGCCACTATCCCTCTATTTGCTTTTTGCTGTTTTTCTTCTCTATGAACTGCCGCCCTCTTCCATGTGTCACTCTGTCCTGGAGCCTTCCCAAGTATGGACTGACATCTCCACCAACTATGAGCTAAATAAACCTTTCCTTCCTCAATTTTGGGGGTCAGGTATTTTGTCCCAGCAATGAGAGAAGAGTCACAGACAATTCCACAAGCTGGGGAGTTTCTCCTGATCTCTTATAAAATCTCTGAGGCACCAAGGTATCTGTCACCAGTTGTGGGAACTCAGCCACAGATCATGCCAGATCATGTGGAAATTCAGAAGATCACTTATATCTATTTCAAGAATTTTTACTCTAATAGAATGAAAAACATACAAGAAATGAACAGATTCCTATGAATTACCAAAGCTGAATCAAGAAAATATAAAAATCCTAAGATAAACAATATTGATCAATGAAATCAAAGATGTAATTAAAAACCTACAGAGAAAAGCCCATGCCCTGAGGGATTCACTGCTGAATGGAATTTATTTATTTATTTATTTATTTATTTATTTATTTATTTATTTATTTATTGTCTTTTTGAGACAGGGTCTCGCTATGCAGTTGAGGCTGGTCCTGAGCTCACTTTTGTAGCCCAGGCTGGTCTTGAACTTGCACCGATCCTCCTGCCTCAGCCTCCCGAGTGCTAGGATTACAGGCGTGCGCCACCACGCCCGGCAACTGCTGAATGGAATTTAGAGAAGATCTAATACCACTCCTTCTCAAACTCTTTAACAAGACTAAAAGGAAGCAATACTCTCTAATTCATTCTTAGAAGCAACAGTTACCCTGATAGAAAACTTCAGAAGGACCTGTCTGAGAAAAAGAGCTACAGGTCAATCTCCCTAATGAACATAGATGCAAAAATCTTTGATAATGTACTAGCAAACAGAATGCAGGAAATCATCAAGAGGATTATGCACCATAACCACGTGGGATTCACCTCAGGGATGCAGGGATGGTTCAATATATGCAAATATAAATATAATACATCATCTCAAAGAATCAAACACAAACACCATGATCATCTAATATATGAAGATAAAACTTTTGACGAAATCCAGCACTGATTCATGATAAAGAAAAACAGTTAGAAAATCAGAGTAGGTGCTCTTTATCTCAATCTGATAAAAATCATCTAGGACAAGCCATGAACGGCCAACATCATATGAAATGGACAAAAATGGAAAGCCTTCACTCTAAAATCAGGAACAAGACAAGGATTTTGACTATCACCACTCCTATTCAATATAGTTGTGGAAAAATTAGCCAAAGCAGTTAGACAAGAGAGAGAGAGAAATAAAAGGACTAAGGATAGGAAAGAAGGAACTTAAACCATCATTCATTACTCACAAATGACATGGTTCTCTACATACAAAACTCCATCAAAAGACTTGTAGAGCTAGTAACCAAGTTCAGTGGTGTAGCTAGATACAAAGTCAACAGTCAAGCTGGGCATGGTGGCACATGTCTGTAATCCCAGCACTTGGGAGGCTGAGGCAGGAGGATCAGTGTTAATTAAAGACCAGCCTGGGTTACAAAAGTGAGCTCAAGGCCAGCCTGAACTGCATAGCAAGACCCTGTCTCAACGAGACAAAAAAAAGTCAACATTCAAAAGTCAATAGCAATTCCTGTACACAAATGGCAAACTCACTGAGAGAGCAAGAAATTAGGGAAACCACATCCTTCACAATAACATAAAAAATGAAATCCTTAGTAATCACTCTAAAAAATGAAGTAAAATGCCTGCATATTGAAAATTAGAATACTCTAAAAAAGGAGATTGAAGAGAATTTCAGAAAGTGGAAAGATATTCCCTGTGCATTAACAGGAAGAACCAACATTGTGAAAGTGGCCATATGATTTAATACAATCCCAATCAAAGTACCATTAGCATACCTCACAGAACTGTAGGAAAAAATTCCTAAAATTCATTTGGAACCAGAAAAGACCTAGAATAGCAAAAGAAACTCTGGCAACAAAGGCAAGGCAGGGGTTATCACAATCTCTGGCTTGAAATTATACTATAAAACTACTATGATAAAATCAGCATGGTATTAGCAAAAAACTAGACCTGATGATCAGCAGAACAGTTTAGAAGATGCATAGAGAACTCCAAACACACTCAACCACTTTATCTTTGACAAAGGGGTCGGACATATTTATTGAAAGAAGATAGCCTCCTTAATAAATGGTGCTGAGGGCCAGGGAGATAGCTCAGGGGGCACAAGTGCCCACCTGCCAAGTGCAAGGTCCTAAGTACGATCTCTGATTCCGCAAAAAAAAAAAAAAAAAAAAAAAAAAAAAAAAAAAAAAAAAAAAAAAAAAAAAAAAAAAAAAAAAAAAAAAGAAAAGAAAAATAAATGGTGCTGAAAAAACTGGCTGTGTACATGCCAAAGACTAAATCTAGAGCCATGTCTATCACCATACACTGAACTAAAATCATATGGATCAAAGATCTAAATATAAAAACAAAAATACCAAATCCACTGGAAGAGAAAGTAGATAGAAATCTTGAAGACATGGTTTTGGCAGAGAGCTGATGAAAAACCATCTAGACTGCAGGGGAAATACCTCAAAGAATCAACAACTAGGATCTCATCTCATTAAAAACTTTCTGCACACCAAGAGAAACCACTATCAGAGTGAAGACAACCCACACTGTGAGAATAAATGTTTTCCAGCTGTTCCTCAGACAACCAATTGCTATCGAGAGCATATAAAGAACTGAAAAGGTAGCTGGGCGTGGTGGCGCACGCCTGTAATCCCAGCACTCGGGAGGCTGAGACAGGAGGATGGAGCGAGTTCAAGACTAGCCTAGGCTACAAAATTGAGCTCAAGGCCAGCCTGAACTGCATAGTGAGACCCTATCTCAAAAAGACAAAAAAAAAAAAAAAAAAAAAAAAAAAAAAAAAAAAAAAAAAAAAAAAAAAAAAAAAAAAAAAAAAAAAAAAAAAAGAACTGAAAAGACTCAGCCCCCTCACATTCAAAGACCCAATCCAAAAATAGGCATTAGAGAGGACAATACAGTTCTCACACAAAGAAATTCAAACGGAAAATAACTATATCAAAAAATATTCAACATCATTGGTCAGTCAAGAGAAGAAAATTAAAATGACATTGAGAGTCTATCTCCAGAAATGATGGTATCATGAAGAAATCAACTGATCAGAGTCGGAGAGATAGTTCGACAGCTGAGTGTCTGGCTGGCAAGCTGAAGGTCCTGAGTTCGATCCCTGGTACAGAAGGTGGGGCAGATCAAGCAACAACAAATACTGGAGGTACGGGGGGGGGGGCGCGGGGAGGAACCCTTCTGCACTGTTGGTGGAGCACAGACTGATGCGATCTGTGGTAGTTGATACTTCATGTCAACTTGAAGAAGTTTGGCTGGATCAGCTCTGCTGCTTCCGGTCTGTGGGGGCCCCATCCTGCAGGATGCATAGGGCCTGCTCTAGGATGTGATTGGTCCTACCCTAGGGTTTGATTAGTTTCACCATAGAGCCAGATGGGCCATCCCAGAGTGACTCAGCACAAAAAGAGTATAAAAAGGAAGACTGTGCTGCCCTGCCCTGCCTGGCTTCCTTAGAGAAGTCCCGGACTTTAGAGGAGCTTGATCTTCGCAGCTGCGCCACTTCGGAGGAGCTCAGAAGGTCACAATGGAGCACCGGTGCAGAATTTGGAAGAGAGAGGCTTGATGGACGCTGTAGCCGCTGCTCCTCCTCTGCTCTTCATTGTTTTCTGCAGCTGAAAACTGCTGTCATGTGCCTTGGAGCGAGTGGAGTATGAACTGAAACCTCCACAAACTGTAAGCTAAATAAACCTTTCCTTCCTTCATTTTCAGTGTTGGATATTTGTTCCTGCAACGAGTAAAAAAGTAACTAAGACACAATTCATATGCACATCAGTGTGATGATTCCTCAGCAAGCTAGGCTTAGAGGTCCCATTTGAGCCAGCTATTGCCCTTCTAGGTATGCTCCTGAAAACACAGAAAACATCATACCCTAGTGATATATGTGCACCTATGTTTACAGCAGCAAAATTTATAATAGCTTCTCCTTCTTCCTCTCCCTCTTCTTGTTCCTCTTCAATATTATGGCTGGCTCAGCCTGCCCTGGGGGTGGGGCTGGTGTAGAATGTGGTGCTGGGGATCGAACCACAGTCCCTACAGTTGCCTAAGCTTGCCTAAGCAGGCACTTTAGACCACTGAGCCATCTTACCAGCCCTTTTAGCTCTTTCTAAAAGTCAAAAAAGCTGGGCGTGGTGGCACACACCTGTAATCCCAGCACGTGGGAGGCTGAGGCAGGAGGATCAGTGTGAGTTTGAGACCAGCATTGGCTATAAAAGTTAGCTCAAGGCCAGCCTGAACTGCAGTGAGACCCTCTCTCAAAAAGATGGAAATAAATAAATAAAAGTAAAAAAAATCAGGAATAGATTTTGAATAGATTCAAGTTGTCAAGGGGGCCATGGCAGCATGGCTGAAGACATTTGCAAAAGAAGACTTTCAGAACTGCTTCAGAATATGACCAGAATGATGCCCTTATGCACATTCAAAGAAAGTGGGAGTATTTTGAGAGGTTGATGTCAGTGTGTCTTTCACTGTAATAAGTTACTTTTTTTTTTTTTTTTTTTTTGTCTTTTTGAGACAGGGTCTCCCTGTGCAGTTCAGGCTAGCTTTGAGCTCACTTTTGTAGCCCAGGCTGGTCTCGAACTCGCACCGATCCTCCTGCCTCAGCCTCCCAAGTGCTGGGATTACAGGCGTGAGCCACCACGCCCGGCATAAGTTACATTTTAAAACATCGTCATATTTTTCAGTGATATAAAGGACACCCAGGAAGCCATTAGAAGATTAATTATTGAAACAGATATTTTCTTGGTCGAAGAAGATAATCTGGAAAATGGGCCAGGTCTCTGTAACCTCTGACCATTATGGATTTACCCTACATGGAGAACAGCCTGCATGTGTACCCCGACAGTGGCCACACAACTCGAATACCACCAAGTTGAGCAGTTATTGTCTCTGCCATTGGGAGCTTGGTTCTCTCTACTCTGCTTTGGTGTAAGAAAGCAAATAACTCAGGAGAAGTCACAAGGTCAAAGGAGACTATATTATTTTAGCAGCTCCTCCCTAGCAAGTTCATACAGGCTGAGCATGACTCAGAGTTCATAGCAAAGTCTAACTCCAGGCATTTCCAGAAATAGCTCTCCGCAGAAACCAGCTCTCAGAACTGAAGATGACGCTGACCTCATGGACTACCAGCACACATTTTAAAACTCTCTGGGAATCAGGACCATCATAAAGAAGGTCCAGGAGATTTACGTTACCAGGTTTCGGTGGTTAAGAGCACTTTGTGCATAATTTGTCTCATGGTCCATTGTATTGCGATAATTTATTTATATCTGTCTCCTTTACCATTGGTCGACTCCCTCTCTACGGACAGGAATATAATACAAATTCAATAAATATTTCTTAAATAAGTAATCTAGAGTCAATAAGGATATTTAACTCTTGAAAGAAGAATCTCTAGGCAGAAGAGTTTATAGAAACAATTGTAGTTTGATTTCTTATTAGATCTATAACCCAGGGTAGATCATGTATCTATTATCATCTCCCCCTTTTAGAAAAATTAATGAAGCTTTTATTTGTTTGTTTTGTCTTTTTGAGTCAGGGTCTCACTATGCAGTTCAGGCTGGCCTTGAGCTCACTTTTGTAGCCCAGGCTGGTCTCGAACTCGCACCAATCCTCCTGCCTCAGCCTCCCGAGTGCTGGGATTACAGGTGCGTGCCACCATACCCGGCTCATGAAGCTTTTAAGTGTATGGTACAGTATGTACAATAATAAAATTAGTATCTATCCATCAAGCAGCTTTATAAAAGTTTAATGTTTTGTTCAATGTGGCAGAGAGAATATCATGTGTTCATTAAATCCTATTCCATTTTCTCCTCCTGGGCACACACGCAGGGTGGCACATTTCTCAGCTGCCTTTGTGGTTATACTGGTACCATGACCCAAGCTCTGCCAGTGAAGCAATTTTGTTTTCAGGGTGATTTTTTTTTTTTTTTTTTCAGGACTGAGGTTCAAACTCATGACCTTGCACTTGCTAGATAGACATTTGTGCCACGGAGCTATCTCCCCAGCCCCTTCAGGGTGAGAACGGAAGAATGACTGGGATCTCCGTCTCTGCTACAGAGATCTTGGAAACCATGCTTTTAAATGGCAATGGGTGAAGACACCGGAGTGTGTATCAGTTTGTGTCTGTGAATGGCTGGAGCCTTTCCTGCTGTGTTTCTTCATCAGCTCCGAGTTCTGTCAGCTTTTAAAATTCTCCTGCCAGTCTGGTCAGAGTTTCAATTTGCACTTTGCTGAATCTGAGTGACGCTGGGTCACTTCAAATGCGCGCATGTCACCCGGGCTTCTCCTGAGTGCCTGCGTCTTCCTCACTTGTCATCCTTGCAGCACAATACCCGACGCCCACAGCCGGAAAGGGGGAGAGGCTTATCTTGACTCGAGTTTCAGTCTGCGGTCAGCTGGCTCCTGAGCAGGACAGTGCGACACAGGGCATGGCAGGGGAATAGCTGTTCTTGTCATGGCAGACAGGAAGTAAGGAGAATCCACGGTGGAGCCATGAAGGAAGGAAGACAGACCCTTCCTGGCCACACCCACTGCAGCATCCTGCCTTTCCCCACCAGGCCCTGCCTCCTCGCAGCCAGCTAGCTGCAGCGCCCTCCCAGGCTCCAGATGTAAACTGTGGCAGCCTGGTTTTGTGTCTTTTGTCCACGGTGGTGGTAGGGATTTGTTATCTGAGTATTTGTTTTTTGTTTGCTTTTTCTGGTGCTGGTGATTGACCCAAAGGCCTTGTGCATGCTGAGCACATAGTCTGCCAATGAGCTACACCCTAGTCCTAGTCAAACATTGTATAGAAATACTTTATGTATTTTAGAAAACAATTGCTTTTTGTTAATAATAATAATTATTATTACTATTACTGTATTTTTAGAGAAGGCTCTACAGGGTGTTCAGGGTCTCACTACTAGGTCACACTTGTAGTGATCCACCTGTTTATAGCCTCCCAAGAGCTGGGATTATAGGCGTGTAACACCATGCTCAATCTCAGTTGCCATCTCAGCAAGCCCTGGGCGTGGGGCTGGCATGGCAGGCCGGGGATTGAACCCTGGCCCCTGTGCCTGCTTGCTGGCACTTTAATCTGCTGAGCTATTTGGCCATCCCTATATCTCTTTTAAAAAAAAAAAAAATCACTTACATTCACTGTACTTTCTCCAAATCTGCAGTGTATCTTTTTAACTTTAAGTATATTTGTGGTATAGAAATATAAATTCATCTATGTTATTTTTTCTGCCTTTTGTGTAAGAATTCTTTCTCATATCAAGATCATAGAGGACTGGACATGGTAGCGTGTACCCATAGCCCCTGTGCTCGGGAGGCTGAAAACAGGAGGATCACTAGGCATCTGATCAGCGTGGTGAGACCCTGTAGAACCTATGCTAAATACATTAAAGAAAAAGAAAACCATAGAGATAGTTTCCTTTGGAAAATTTCAAAGATTTGTCCTTTTATTCTTGCATCTATAACTGTCTGTGCATGTGTGTACTGGTGTGTGTGGTATAAAAACATTATTTCTCAATAAAAACACTCAATGTTCCAAAGAAAATGTAGTGCTAGTTCATTTTTTCCACTGATGACAATACAATGGTTATGTCTGACTGGCACAGTTTTGCACTGCCTAGTGCTCCCGTGGCTTGCATGGTGTGGTGCATGCCCAGAGCACTCAGTGGTTCCTTTTGCAGTCTCTTCCCCTCCCCTCCAGCTCTTGACCTCTTTGCCATCTGAAGAAGATCCGTCTCCCTACTTTCAACTTTCCATCTTTTATTTTGCTCTTTATTTGTATTTTGAATTTCTTATATAAGAGAGACGTGGCATTTAAACCCGTGTCTCATTTTGTTTTTCAGGGCTCTTTGCAAGGGTATCTGGAAGTAATTTACAGCAAGCCAGAAGTTGCAGTAACTACAGTTTCAACTTCAACTCCATGATGTTTCCCTTGGCCAAAAACGCATTAGGTCATTTTCCAGTTCGAAGCATTGGACAAATAGCAGCAAGGCAGAGCCACCGGAAGCAGACACCTGATTCCCGTGACAAATATGGCAATGCTGTATTAGCTGGTGGAGCCACACTCTGTATTTCTGTATAGGTCTGTATAGCACCACAAATTGGGACAGAATGGAGCCTCTCCCCGCTTGGCAGGCTCAGCCCAAGGAATGGGGAGATCGTGCCAGCCGATAGGATATAGCTAAGTTATTTCTAAATGAAATCATAACTGATGCCAAATAAAAGCACTGTGTATCCATTAGACTATGGCCTGTTGGAGAAATAAAGTGCAATAGAAACCTTCAAAAAACAAAAAAAAAAAAAACTCATGTGTCTGATTTTATTTAACTCAATAAAATAGTCAAGAATCTAATTTCTATATGTGATCCGAGTTTTCTTTCCTTATGGCAGAGTAGTGTTCCATTGTGTACATCTACCACATTTTCTTACCCCACCCCTCTATTCTTTAAGGACAGCTTGAATTACGCCCTTCCAGTTCTTAGGCTTCTCCTGCACAGAACTGAGTGGAAGTTGCAAACCTTATTCTTGGTTGTAATTAAAATGCTTTTGCAGTATGATAAAATATTTTTAAAAACACTAAGTGAGACTACTTCTGAATATTTTGCTTGCTTAGTGGTTGATCAGCTTATTTTGGGAGAGGCTTTTTCCCCCTCTTTGGTGCTGAGGACTGAAACCGCGGCTGCCAGCTTGCTAGGCAAGCGTTCTACCACTGAGCCAAATTCACAGCCCCTCATCGGCTTATTTTGCCCTATAATTCTGAAGAAGGTATTTAAGGTAAGAAAATATATTTAACCATTTTTATGCTTTCATCTCTTAAACTAGCCCATGTATGTATCACCACCTGTTTCTCTGACATTTTACTAGACCTGTATGAGGTTTACATGAGGTGTCATACATCCAAATACCAGCTAATGTGTGTTTGTAGGTATCTGCTTGTAGCTGTGGCTCCACCCCTAGCACACGCTGGAGCACGGCTCCTGCTTGATCGGCACATGTGGGGTGAGTGTGATGAGCAGGTGTGAAGCAGCTGTCTGGTAGAAGCGCAGGTGTACTTCCTTCTGCCTTAGCCAGGGCGGGCATCCCTAGGCAGGCCTGCGGCAGGTCCCTGTGTGCTCTGCCAGGTGTAGAAATTGCTGTCTTATCTCAGAACACTGCTCCTGATCTCAGAATCCATTTCAACTCACTATCTGAAAAAGCCACCCCTCTAATCCACCAAAATTGGCATACAACAAACAACTTCCTTTTCAATTCACCTCTGGTTTGGTTAATTTAACAGCCTACAACTGCTCTTTGACCGGGTATATGATTTTGTTGCAAAAAAGAAATTGAGGAATCAAAGGTTTCTTTTTTTTTTTTTTCTCAATTCTTTTATTGTTTAAATTTAACAATGGTTATATTACATATTTTCATCATTGGATCAGTTTAGATTAATACATATAGGTATATAAGATTGATCAAACAACTAAACATTAACCTTTCTAAATCCACATTACTTTTTTTTTTTT
>PVJA010038432.1:0-12813 GCA_004027025.1 Myocastor coypus
TTTTTTTTTTTTTTTAAGACAGGGTCTCACTATGCAGTTGAGGCTGGCCTTGAGCTCACTTTTGTAGCTCAGCCTGGTCTCAAACTCACACCAATCCTTCTGCCTCAGCCTCCCGAGTGCTGGGATTACAGCAGTGAGCCACCACGCCTGGCTAATAAATGATTTTAAAGAAGAAAAAAAGAAAATTATTGCCAGACATTACCCTAAAAGACATGCCAATTTTCATATCTAAAAAAGATTATGGCAAAAAGAGATCTTACAAAGCGGTCTTTACAATTTGTAAGATGAATAACCAATAAGGACAAATAAATTGAGTGGCAAAATTTTACGTAAAAATATTCACATGAGAGAATAAAATCATGTATGAGCAATTTCACACTAAGCTGTACTTTACTACTATCAGAAAGAAAATGTAATCTCAGATATATTAGGCATATTTTCATCTCAGGACAATAAAAATAAACTCATGACAAATTTATACTGGATTTATTTAACATTAAACATTTCCAACAGAGGATCACATGTATGCAAGCACAGAAACTTGCTCTAACATGTAGACTTATCTTTTCCTTATCCTTACCCTGATAAACTGGCTCTTTCAAACTGACAGGTTTCTAGGCATTCAAAACAACAAAATGTAAAATGCAAATAGATTATGTGTCTTGAATCTATCCAAGGAATAGTCATAGTTTATTCATCATCCTAAAGGGCCTAAGTGTGCTCGCTTTGGCAGCACATAAAATAAAATTGGAACCCAAGGGTCTAAGTATCTGATGTCTCTTACAATAACAAATTATTAAAACAAATGTAAATTTTGATCTCTAAACACTGCTACACTGTCTTTCTCTCTGCCTGTCTGTCTCTTGGACCACTTAATTCTATAACGGATAGTCTATGTACTCATTAAAAACTCCTAACTAAATAAATAAAACTTTTATTGGGTTAAATACTATATAAAACTGAGACTGTCATGACCTCAATACTTTCCCCTAACATGAATAAATGTTCTTCTAATTAATAATGTACATAGCTCTGATAAACAGAATGCAGCCTAACGTTTTATTACATTGTTGATTTCTTAAATTTTACAAATTTGCAAGCTGAGCATATAAATTATTAGAGAACAAATCACTTAGCTCCTTTATGACTTAGACTCCATTTTGATTTAACCATTTATAAAATGCTTTTGCAGCATGTTATAAAATAGTATAGCATATTTGAGGGGAAAAAGCAATTTCATAAATAACATACAGAAGTACACTATATACTAGAGGATTAAATCTTTGCTGATGAGAAACTTTCAATTTTCCAGATTTACTGAACTTTGTTTTCTCATTTTATTCCTTTGAAAACATATATATTGTTAGGGTTTATGTCTAGTTGTCCCCCCAAAGCCTCATGGAGTTATTGGGCGGGGACTGCTAGAGTTTGAGACTTCATCCATGATCCCTGGGATTATGGGTTTTAGTACTGATGGGATTATGGGTGGAAGTACTTCTGGGATCATGGGTGTAGCCTAGGGCGGGAGCTAAGGTAGAGAGCGTGAATGTAATATAAAGAGAGACAGAGAGACAGACTGGAGCTCTAGCTGTTGCTGCTGCTCTGCTGCCCTGATTGACTGGCTGCCTCTGCTGCCATTTTGCTGCTGTTCTGCCTCCATGAACTGGATGCTCGCCACCCTGCTCCACTCAGCCTTGGGCTAGCCGAATATGGACTGAAACCTCTACGAACTGTGAGCTAAATAAACCTTTCCTTCCTTTATTTTGAGTGTCGGGTATTTGTCCCAGCAACGAGCAAAAAGTAACTAATACATATATACAAAACATATAACTTCTCTTTTAGTGAAGGACTTTTATCACTTCAAAAAAATTTGTATATTACAAACATACACTAATAAAAACTTTAAAACTCTAACACGGGAGGTTACTAGACATTACATTTTTTATGATATAAAGCTGGAAGCCGGGCGTGGTGGTGCACGCCTGTAATCCCAGCACTCGGGAGGCTGAGGCAGGAGGATCAATGTGAGTTCGAGACCAGCCTGGGCTACAAAAGTGAGCTTAAGGCCAGCCTGAACTGCATAGTGAGACCCTGTCTCAAAAAGCAAAAAAAAAAAAAAAAAAAAAAAAGCTGGAGAGGCCAAGGTAAAATGCTCCAATTAAAATTCAAAATCTCATAGACTTAATAATATATACCACTTAACAGAAAATGCAAAAATCCTTAAATTAAAGCTAAATGATAAAATAACTTTAATGAAATTTCAATTAAAAAAACTTTGATCTCATATGAAGGTAAAAACTTTTTCTTTTAAGCTTTTACTTTGTATTAATTTTAGACCTGACCTATAAAGCTTTCTATCCCCTCATCTTACTTCCTCATTTTAATATCTTATATTAAAAGTAAGAAGTTCTAATTCTCTTTCTGGTATCAGTCTATCCTGTTTTTGTTTCTTGGTAATGATACTATATGCAATTTAGAAATAGTACTGTATTATCAATATTTTAAACAGTTTAAACCTTTCTGCTAAGAAACTCATATTTAATGTGTTACATTTGTATGGTTTCTTCCATTGAAATTCTCAGTTATACTGATGAACTATATTATCTAGTTTTTTAGGAATTAATAATGTATTACTGAATTTCAGAAGTTCATTTTTTTGGACTATGTCATGCCGAAGTACAAAAAGTTAGAACTACTGGAACATACATGAATTGAAATATCATATAAGGAAATAATCTAAGACCAAACTAAGACTAATACCTATCTTGCCCAGATTTAAAGAATAAACCATACTGCTCAGAATACCATACAATAATCAATTCATGAGATTAGCAAGACAGCTCATCAGTCTAAAGCACCTGCCTAGGCAAGCTGAGGCAGGTGCAGGGGACCAGAGTTTGATCCCCAGCACCACATGCCACACTAGCCCCACCCTCAGGGTGGACTGAGCCAGCCCTCCCCACCAATTTACCACAAATTATTTTTTCCCAAATCCTGATGAATGAAAAGAAACATAATTATTTTTATGAAACATATACACAGTATTTTTAATGGTTAGTACAAAACCAACGAAAGAATACAAAGTGTAGCAGTTAAATTGACTGACCAAGAAGAGAGAACTCTATAGGGCAGAGATTCCAAGCATAAAAGGACTGTCAACCTACTAGGTAGTAAGGCTAATGTGGTAGGTAAAAATATATAAAACAAGGCCACAAGAGTAAGAAGCAGGATGAATGGAAAACCAACATCAGGTGGAATTGTTTTTTTTTCTTACCAAGAAGAAATGTATGGAATTAATTATAAGTTTAACCAATAAAATGGAGAGACATGTAATATTAATAATAGCACACTAAAAGAAAGATCAGATATGAAAATGAAAATAATTTTTAAAAATTCACACAACAAAGACATGGAGTTAGTAAAATGACTAGGAGTGCAGCTGCATGGTAGAAGAACTACTTAGCTTACTTAAAGCCTTGAGTTTGAGTCCCAGAATCAACAATCAATCACAGAGGTTAAAGAGGAATAGAAAATAGGAGATAGCCAAACACCTTAACAATATACTTTCTCACTTTTACCTTATATAAAAGAAATATTCACATAGTGTTATGGTTTATAAAGTGTTATGTTTTTCTTAATGAACTGTATTTTCTCACTAAACATTAGGAAGTTTGTAAAGTATCAATTGAATTTAAAACTTTAAAAAGAAAATTGTTATTAAAAATGGAGAAAAACAAGGTAGACAAAAGAGTCATAATCATCTAGTTTGAACTAAAACTCCCTGAGATATACCAGTCAAATAAAAGCAGAACAGCAGATAGAAGGCAAAACCTTGCTTGAGATATCTCAAAAGAAGGAAAACTTTATTTCTAACCATAAAATCTACCGAGTCATTCCTTTAAAATTCCTTTATTTTTTTATTTAGTCTATGCTATAGTCACAACATGAAATCTTTTAGGGAGTACCCTATCATGTTTTTATAAAACGGAGTATCTGATGATGAGAACATCCTCTTTTCCTATCTTACTCACTTTTGTAATACATATTCTTTAAGTTACCCTGACATCACTAACAAGCTTTCAGGCAACATAAGGAACTGAGGAACTTGCACCCATTTATTTATATGCTTTTAGACTTGGAAGGAAAATAGAAGGAGATGGGCAAAGGAAAATCTATACAATATTTTGAACTAGTATAACTAAGTACTAGAACAGTAGTTCTGATGAACTAGTTAGAACAGTAATTCTCATGCTATACTTCAGAACAGTATTCCATTTCCAAGACTCCATTTCATAAAAACACAGAGAAAAAAAGTAATAAACAGTATATAAACAATTAATAGCCACATGTTTTAAAGGTACATGTCACCAAAGACTTCTTATTGAAAGATACACACACACACACACACACACACACACACACACACACACATCATACATGCATTCATCTAACCTCCTAACTAGCAGCGTGTATCTAACCTATTATACAGTATTAAATTTGAGTGGAGAAAATACTAAAACTTTTTATTTGTTTGATCTGGTCTGAAGTTCATTCAGAAAATTAGTAGACAATGCAACATTATAATTAAAGTATAATACTTTTTAATGTGGCTAACAAGGTTCTTGAATATTTCATAAATCCTTAACTTTGCTAAAATAATACTGAAAAAACACTTTTGGTAATATCACTGACAACTAACTCACCTGGTGAGTCCCTTCCCACGAGGGAGGCCTGGGCAGACTCTGCTGAAGAAACCACACTCAGAGCATTGGCAGGTACACTGGTAGAAAGTGTCGCTGGTAAGACTGTTGACTTTTTTGTTGCAATGACTACACTTCTATAAAAACAAAGAAAGAAATTAGATCTTGAGTTAATTATATTTAATTGGAGAATTAAAACTAAGAAATTATTTCTAAATTTCGTTCCTATGTCTATTTTTATACGCAATTCAGAATATTTTCCAAATGCAAAATCTCTTCTATAGGGCTAGCATTTATTTCTATTTCAGTGTTTTTAGAACTAAAACACTTCTTAGAAATACAACAGTTGGGACCAGGTGTGGTGGCGCACACCTGTAATTCCAGCACTTGGGAGGCTGAGGCAGGAGTTCAAGACCAGCCTGGGCTACAAAAGTGAGCTTGAGACCAGCCTGAACAGCATAGTGAGACCCTATCTCAAAAAAGACACACACACACACACACAAAAAAGAATGAAAGAAAGAAAGAAAGACAATCTATTTTAACATTTAAATTTTACATTTACCCTAAAAGATTATTTAAATTTAAGATCATCATTATCTAACACTTAATAACTAAAATATATTCTAAAGGAAAATTTACTTTCAAGTAAGAAAGAAATGAGACAACTTTTAACCCCAGAACTGAAGCAGAAATTATAACATGTTTTTACAATGATCTTAGAGAATTGCTAATTAAAAATCATAACACCTTAGAAATTCTCTAGGGAGAAAAAAACAGACATATAACTCAAGTTTTTCTTTTCCTAAACTCCAAAGACTATGTCTTTTGGGAATAATATATTACAAAGACAATGTATAAATAGAAGAGGAAATGCAGAAAATATCAAATAATGAAAGTCGTTCATCTTGTGTATTATTCTAACACAAGTATATGTGATATATCAATTTCAATTAAAGTATAATACTTTATACCAAAAGAGTAACTAAAAGACCTTGTGAGCCATAATTTAAAAGGCATTTTTTAAATTGAAGTTAGCTCCATAAACATGCAAAAACCCAGCTAATGAGGTAAAGAGGACAGCAGATATATAAGGCACTCCCACAGCAGTGATTACTTTTAATTACCTGGTGTTAACCATAAGCCTAAAGTCCTCAACATTCAATTTATTTAATCACATCTTTTGTTGACAGTATTCTAACTGCAAGGTGCAAGCATTCCCTTAATAGTTTTAAAGTATGTGGTTTCTAAACAGACTTCCATAGGTACTTGATCTAAATAAACATAGTAATAAGTGGAAATTATGTAATTGTAGTATTTTAAAATATATTTTGTCATTACTTCAAAAGGAGATAAAACAGGGCAAAATAGGTTCCGTTTTACTTCAGTGACTATCATGTGAGGGCAAACAGTGTTGCCAATTAAATCAAGTTCTCTTGTGGTAGGCATGGCTTGTTCAATGTATTTGAGGGTAGCTGGTGTCACATCATTATAAGGGTGACTGCCAATGTTAACTATATACTAAAAAATACAAGCAACAGCCACCTGAGCCCCCAACCCAAAATGGTGTGCTTAAATCATAACAGCTTATATCAGATGAAGATTATTGACTTAAGAGGAAGTAGATATGACCTCTACGTGTGTATGTGGCACACACATGTGTGCATGTACAAGTGTGCTGGTGGTGCATTCAGAAAACAATTACAAAACATAGTTTATGTTTCTCTTACTCAAGACAAAAACTTATAAACCTATTTTTTAAGAAAACCAATACCCTCCAGGAATCTGTTTTGGATACAAGAAAAGAAGAATATGGAGAATTTATTTTTCATATTTATGAATAAAAGAGCCATATTATCTACTTTATTTATATAATTAGCAAGTTCAATAAGGACCACAGAAAAAATGTCATTTTAAAAAGTAAATACCATTTTCCAAAGCTTTTTCTAGAGTGAAAATTTTAGATAGATCTATCCTATGATCTAAAAATTTTATAACAAAGAATTTCCCCCATGATAACTGAAGCCCACAAAACAGTGTACAATTATGTTCACAAAAACTTTTCTTCTATAAAACAAATTTTATAGGGTGATAAACATAAAAAACATTAACCAGCAACAAAATGATCAAACTGCTGCCACGCAACTTGGATGAATCTCAAAAGATGGATTCAATATCACATAGAATACAGGAAGACATGATAAAAAATGTGTACTTAGTGCTTGCTTTAGGAGAAATTCTATTAATAGGCAAAAGTAACCTGCAGTAGAAAAATCAAAATAATAACTGCTACTGGTAAACAGAGATATGAACTGGACGGGAATGAAGAACTTCCCAGATTAATAATATCTTGATGGGTGTTGTATGTTATGAAAAGCATGAGCTTGTCAAAACTCATCAAATGGTATGCCCAAGGTTTCTGCCTTTCAAGCTGAAGGTTACGCCTCAGTAGCACAGAGCCTGCCTGACATGCACAGTCCAAGCTATAATATTGGCGGATAAATATATGGAGAGTTGTATAGAGAAACAAATACAGATAAAGGTTAATTACAAGCCAGGCATGGTGGCGCACGCCTGTAATCCCAGTACTTGTGAGGCTGAAGCAAGAGGATCAGTGCGAGTTCAAGACCAGCTTGAACTGCACAGTAAGACCCTGCCTCAAAAAGACCAAAAAAAAAAAGGAAAAAGGTTAATTACAGGATCTCAGTAATGAGTCTATGGGTGTTTACTGTCAATTCTCTCACCTTCTCTGTTTGACCATTTTGGCACTACTCACACTTTGGGGCAGTGTCTTCTGATAGTTCCTATGTATGTTGTATCACTTCACAACTCCAACCCTTTTTTAAAAATCTCCCTTTCTGATGCTTCAAAGCTGCTCAAAGGTAAGTCTTTCCAGTTCTCAAGTCAAAATTCACAAAAATGTACTATTAGTGTTCCAACAAAGTCCTGGTACCTAATATAAATGTATGCATCTTAATGGCAGCTATGACTAACCACTGACACTATCCCAGAAATTATTATCCAACATTCAAAATTCTAAAATATATGACTTCCATATTGTAAATTTAAAAACGAAGGCTTAGAAAAGTAAACAACCGGGGCCCGGTGGGATGGCTCAGTGGTCTAAAGCGCCTGCTTAGGAAAGCTTGGGAGGCTGCAGGGACCTAGGTTAGATCCCTGGCACCACACACTGCGCCAGCCCTGCCCTCAGGGCAGGCTGAGCCGGCCATTAAAATAAATAAACAAACAAAAGTTCTGAAACAAGAAAAAATAAAATAAAATAAAAAATTCTTTTAAAAAAAAAAGAGAGTAGCCGGGCGTGGTGGCTCACGCCTGTAATCCCAGTACTCGGGAGGCTGAGGCAGGAGGATTGATGCGAGTTCGAGACCAGCCTGGGCTACAAAAGTGAGCTCAGGACCAGCCTCAACTGCATAGCAGGACCCTGTCTCAAAAAGACCAAAAATAAAATGAGAGTAAACAACCAAAAGAATTAGTTCTGTCCTAAAAATATAAAACTAGAATCACAATTTGAATTCTTTCCTCATCCTGACCTTCATTAAAGTTCTGAGATACACAATAACAAAATTCATTCACTACAAGTATATAATTTAAACAAATTTTAGTATATTAACAAAGTTTTTAAATCATCATAATCACACTAACATTTAAATGTTATAATCATATATAAACAATACTAGCAAATAACTTCATTATATTACATAGGTATCATTAAATTATTAAAATACATTTCCATTAAAAATAGAAAAAACTGCATTCTTTAGTCTATGTAACATATAGAAGTAAATAAATAAAGGAAACAAAAGATGAATTCCTAAATTCACTAACTCATTCAAATCATTTCTGAGGAAATAACATAATATCACTCCATCTTTGAGCCACACAAAAATAAAGAAAATTCAAATTCATAGTAATCCAGTTAAAAGGACATTATGTGTGTACTTTCTCTCTTCTTTACCAACCATCTTCATTATTATTACAAAGCTCTCACATAAAAGCCTAAAATTTCCAACAGAAGGGATGTTTAACCTATATCTAACCTATTGTATTCATCTTGTATATATGTGTAAATCTATGTAACCATGCACTTTCTTCAGATTAAGCACTAGTCTAGCAATTAAGACTTACCAGACCTAAGTAAGACTGATCATGGCACTAAACATCTTACATTACCTTTCTATAAAATGCTTTGACACCATGCATTAAACAAAACTTTCAGAACCTATATGGCATGCATATTATATGCAAGAGACATTCCTGCTGCCTTTCTCAGGCTACAGCTCAAATTTCTTTTTTCTTTTTTTCTTTTTTTTCTTTTCTTTTTGTTCTAGAGATCAAACTCAGGGAGTTTTGCATTCTAAGAACATGATCAGCCACTGAGCTATACCTCAGCCATTAAATTTAAGAAACAAATGAAATGCTTTTTTAATATTTAAAAGATATTTATCTGGGTGGGGCATGGTGGCACACCCCTGTGTGCACTGCAGTCCTAGGACTTGTGTGGCTGAAGTAGGAGGATCACCTTGTGTTTGAACCAAGCCTGAACTACAGAGTAAGATGCTGTCTCAAAAACAAAAGACAGGGGAAGGAAGGAAAGGGGAGGGGAAGAGAGAAGAGGGGAGGATAGGAAGGGAGAAGGGAGGGGGAGGAGGCAGCAGAGAGGAAGGGAGAGGGGCAGAAGAAATGGGGAGGGGAGAGGGAAAGGGAGAAGAGGGGGAGGGGGAGAAGAAAGGAGGGGAGGAGAGGGGGAGAAGAAAGGAGGAAAGGAGAGAAGAAAGGCAGGGAGGAGAAAGGAGGTGTGGGAGGGAGGAAAAGAAAGGAGGGGAAGGGAGGGGAGCAGGGAGGAGAGGAAAAACATCTGAATGTTTTTATAAAGTCATGAATTTCAACAAAAAGAGTAGTTTCAGCTTTTGGTCATAAAAATATATAAGACAAGCAGTTATGCTTGCTGGTTTTCCAAACAGACATTTAAAAACCAAGAATTGCAAAGATACAATTTCAGCCTGCCATAGTGTAATTGCAACTACTCACAAGGCTAACACAGAAGCACTGCAAGATTGAGGCCAGCCTGCAAGAGACAGAGACTCTGTCTAGAGACAAAAGGGGCTACAGATGTAGGAAAAGTGAAGAGTGCATACAGGAAGCCCTGGGTCTGACTTCTAGTACTGCCAAAAAGAGGATATATTTTTATCTTACGTGTTCCTTTATGGATTCAATAATTTTATTTTACATTATAATTATTATTAGTATTATTCAATAATTTTAAACAGGCCAGCCAGATAGTTCAGTGGACTACTAAAGTGCCTGCTTAGGCAGAGCGCAGCAGCAGGGTTCAACCCTGGAGTGTTGTGCCAGCTCTGACTCCAGGACAGGGTGAGGTGGCTGTTGGAATAGGGCGCCATGGCACACCACTGTAATCTCAAAGCTTGAGAGATTGAAAACAGGGGGATCACTACAAGTCCAATCTACATAGTGAGATCCTGTATTAAATACATAAAAATAAAATAAAATAAAAAATAATTTTAAACAATACTTGCACTATTCTAAGGACACATCTGAATTATTTAATTTGCGTTTACTTCCTGTGATTCCCATTGTAGAGATCAAAGACTACATTTAAGGTCCTGCACATAGCCAGTGAAATTGCTGCTGGTTACTTTTTAACATGAATTCAGGATTTTGAAATTTTCTTTTAACTAACAACAGGTAAATAGCAGCAGGATTCTCTGGATAACTAAGGTTCAAAAATTTCTTTTCAGAATTAAATCAAATTTCTGCAAACCTTCACATAAATGCTATCCCATTTAGCAAGCAAACCATTCCCTAAAGAAGAAAAACGGATTTAGCTTTTAGCCCTCTACTCCCTAAGGATCCAGTTGAAAAGCCAGACCAGTTCTTGAACTTTATCAAGATAAATCCCTGGCATCCACTAATCACCAGAGAGGATCTTCAAATTAGATAAGAGCAAGAATTTTGGCATGGGAATGAACACAAACACCTTTCTGTTCACAAAGGCCTGCAACCTGGCAGCCTCTCAGCAAGGTTTCACTCATGTAGCTGTTACTCTAAACTTTCCAGCTATTGCTTGGAAGTTGATAATTCTTAAGATATGAGGAGACTTGTGATTTCTGACAAAGCATTCCTGAGATAAATATGTGATCAGAGGGATGCTTTGAAATTCCCAAAGATACTCCATTGGCTCATGTCTATATCCAAGTTTTTTAAAAGGTATCTCTTGCTAAAAGAGAGGGAGAAAAAAACAGAGCAGTATGTTCTCTATCAGAAAATACATTAAATGCATAACAGACATGTAAACTTGTGTAGGACACCCTGGAAAAAAATGTTGTTATCAAAACTACCTTTTCTATTTCAATATCTTCCATAAAATATACTCCATAAAACATATTCTGGGGCATAGCTTAACTAAATTAATAATTGCACTGAAGTTATTGGCATGACAAAGAATAATTTCAACACTACTTTAAACACTAGGGAATGTCAAAATTATAAAATCAGTATAATAAACAACTTCTTTGACTATATTGCCAAGACACACTAAATTTTAAAATGGAGCTACATTTAAATTATAAAACTCTGATAATTACTACTCTCAAAACTCACTATTGCCTGACGTGGTGGCGCACGCCTGTAATCCCAGCACTCGGGAGGCTGAGGCAGGAGGATCGGTGCGAGTTCGAGACCAGCCTGGGCTATGAAAGTGAGCTCAAGGCCAGCCTGAACTGCATAGCAAGACCCTGTCTCAAAAAGACAAAAAAAAAAAAAAAAAAAAAAAAAAAAAAAAAAAAACACCTCACTATTGCCGTGAACAGTTCAGTATATACTTTTTGAGGGATATGAGAACATACATAGCTATCTTTTCAAAATTATAAATCCTAAACTGTATGAATACTATATTTCACTTTCATTTAAAAATTAACTCCAGTATTCTTTTACACTAAAACACAAAGTTCTGCCCTTCTCTCCTTAATGCCTGCATTATTATGTATACCTTCAGTGCCTCATCTGAAATGTGTATATCTAGAACAAGATTTCACAGGGTCTTTCGTTTCCTGTGCTCTAAATAACTACTATGAGGACAACAATATGCATTGTATCAATTATTGGGAATGTACCATTATCAGAGTTTTGAAAAAAAAATGATCAAGTATTGTTATTTACAAACAAAAAACAAAAAAAATAAATAAACTGGATGGAAATATCTTCCAGCTATTTTAATATACATTTACATCATTACTAGTGATGCAGACAACTAATAATAGTAATAATAATAATAATAATAATAATAATAATAATAATAATAATAATGGTTCCTATAACTTTCCTAGACTTTTCATTTAATTGATTTGTTGATTTTTTTTTTTTACTGTTAGGATACAGATCAAAAATGTCCCCTAAGTCTCATGTGTCCTCTAGTGCTGAGGAAACATTGGACAAATCTAAACTGAGAATATTCTAACAATGGTTGAACTATAATCCCATAATGTGTCAGAATCACTAAGTTCAAGGAAAAACTTCAGAATTATTGTTCCAGATTCAAAGATAATAAGATACAATAATTAAAAACACAACACAATTCTGAACTTGATACTTATATTAAAAAAACAAAGATAATTATTAAAACTTTAAAGTTATTTAAAGATTAAAAGTTAATATTACACCAATGTTAATCTCATGATTTACATGAATACATAATCACTATATAAAATATTTAATAAAATATTGAGGCAATGAAACACTGTATTAAAGTACTACTTAAAGGTTCAAAAATAAAACTTCTTTATACCAAGAATTTTTCTGTAAATTAGAGCTTATTTCCATATTAAAATATTAAGTTTTAAAAACAAATGTTTAGTAGAAAATATTTCTGTTAGAATTTTATAAAATAAGGAATGTTTCGGAAAATTAGCCAAGAGTTTGTCAGGGCAATAAAATCAAAAAGGTTAGAAACCTGTGGTCAGCTTTCTCAAACCATCAGAGCTCTAAAAATGTGACTAAATTCCTGAATCTGCTGGAATTTAGATACCACTTTGTTTTACAAAGGCTGGCACAGCACTGTCAACAGGGCACTATTAAGGAG
>PVJA010038433.1:0-19779 GCA_004027025.1 Myocastor coypus
AAAAAAAAAAAAAAAAAAAAAAAAAAAAAAAAAAAAAAAAAAAAAAAAAAAAAAAAAAGATTTATTTTACTTTAATTACTATTACATTTTATTTTAATTACTTATATGAGTCTTAAGATGATTTTTGCTTCCATCTTTTTTGCATTTACAAAATGATGTTCTGAAACTAAGTAGAAATTGTAAGTATGGGTCACCCTGTGTATTATCTCTGCCTTTCTTGCATTTCTGTGCCGAAACAACTTGGACACAGCTGCAGGTAGCAGAATTCAATACAAATCGCTCCTGCTTAAGATTACCGAGGGATAAGCAGATTGGCTGATATTTTCATATAAACCCAGAGAACCTTTTATTACCGATTTACACTCTCCTATCATCCTCATAGTATCAGTTAATCTCCCTTAGCCTAAATGTAGTAAAATTTCAGATTATCCACATGGTACAAAGTGAAGAGTTTGAGAGCCGATTATTCTTTTTACTGGGACAACTGAGAGAACTAAACAAAACCATTCAAGCTGCTGCTGCAGTGGGAGAGGTGGTTGGGGTGAGGTCAGGTTGGGGGTGAGGTATGGATGGTAGGTCAATTTTTGCCTAAAATGGTTTAATCCACTTCATTTTGTATAAATTTTCTCTTCCAGGGAACAACTAAGAGATTTATATAAAACAACTTCTAAGGATGAGGAGGCTATTATAAATGCTTAATATCTATCCTTGGCAGTGTGTAATGGGAGTTCTTTTTTCTGAAATAGCTGAAGAAGCAGTATAAAGGCAGATACATGGAGAAGCAGGCCAGTTCGTTCTGTCTTAAATCTCCATAGACATAAAAATAATTCTCTTTGTATTTGTATTGTTTCCTTGAGATTGCTCTAGAAGTTATCATGAGCTAGTTCCTAAGCTGAGTATTTGCTTACTGTGGGTTTACTGGGAAATGTTCTCAGCAGCTGTGTTCATAAGGGAGCGAGGGAAACAGGCAGAATGAGAGGCTGAGCTGAAGTGCGGAAGGCCTCAGCCAGTATCTGCAAATGAATTACGAAGATCTGAGTGTTTTCAGGTTTGTATTTTTAGGCTGACACAATCACTTAGCATTCATTCCATGATAAATCTAAAGCTTTTTCTTGCACAGCAATAATTTATATTGAAAGATTTCTGTAAAATATGATCTAAGTTTTTTAAAAAATCAATATTCCTCAAACTGGGACCAGTGGATATATTTTTAGGGGGAGAGGATCCTTAGGATAGTTTGTAGCAAGTTTCTGTATATTATCCAAGTTTGAGAAGCTCTGGACACAGTATTCGTGCTCAAGAATCACAGAAAACTGGGTTCAGATCTTTTGCATGTTGCTTCTTGCTCATTTCATTTAGAAGACTAAAATGAAATAACCTGAATTTTATTTGACACAATGCTTGGCATATTTAGGAACATGAATTGAATAGTACACTTTTTTTTTTCTTTTCGTATTTTAGGGAAGGATCTACAGGGTGTTTAGGGTCTCACTACTAGATTGGACTCATAGTGATCTGCCTGTTTATAGCCTCTCAAGAGCTGGGATTACAGGCATGAATCACCATGCCCAGTCTCAGTGTGCTCTGGGGGCGTGGCTGGCATGGCAAGCCTGGGGATTGAACCCTGGCTCCTGAGCCTGCGTGCAGGTGCTTTCATCTGCTGAGCTATTTGGCACATTGTTATTATGTTATTATGTCTCTAATAATAAAAGCAGTTGCTTTTATATAAAAAAGAATGTGTGATTTTTGCATTATCTGAGAAAAAAGTTGATAACAAGGAGAAAATGAGAAATTTGTTGCCTTAGATATGCAGTCATGTGATTAGCCAAATGCGATGCTAATATAGTTGAACTAAAAACACAAACTCAAAGAAAATCAATATTTTTGAATATTGCTGCTCCAGGAAAAAAATAGGTAAAGATTCTGAAAAGCTTCACTTACAAGATCAAAAAACAATTCAGATATTGCTTTATAAGAGAAGACATGTTCTTAAAAAGGAAAAAGAAAAGAAAAGAAAAAATCAAACTCAACATCTAGACTACTAAGAGAAATATGAAATAAATCAAATCAGAATATTTTAGAGATTTTAGATACATTAGACATTCAATAAACATTCCTTAAATGGAATGGCATTATATAACTAGAGTGTACATGATCCATATACTAAATACTATATTCATGTAGAAAGACTTAATGATCACCTACTATGTTATTCAGTTTTCAGTTGCTGTAAAAGGTAGTTCAGGCAAGCCAGCTTTGAAAGAAGAACATTTCACTTTGGCACGATTTTGAAAGTTTTGGTACATGGTTGCTTGGCCCCAGTGCTTGCAGATCTGTGGCAAGGAAGGGCAGTGTGGCGAAGGTATTACACAGCTGCTCCTCTTATAGTGCTAGGATGCTAAGAGGGTGAGGAAGGTTCTGGGTGGGCTGGCCCATGACCATAACCCCAGCATCTGAGAGGCAGAGGCAGAGAAATTGTAAGTTTGAGCTTGGCCTAGGCAATGTAGCAATGCTTAGTCTCAAAACAAGGAATAAAACGAAAAAGGCAGCTAGGGGAGTATCTGCACAAAGGCTTTGGGTTTGATCCCCAGTACACAGACAGACACAGAGACAAGAGACTTCAGTTCCCATATCACAACAGCATGTCTCCACTGTCTCCTCTTAAAGGTCCTTCCACCTCCTGATAATGTCATGCAAGGGACAAGGCCTTTAACATACAGGACCCTGGGGACATTTCAAATCCATACTATACCACTGACCATGCATAGGAAAGTGTATTAAAGGTTGACAGCACAGAGATAAAAGAAAGCATCGTTTTCATCCTTACAGAGTTTAGCATTTAAATGTGGGAGTGCCATGTCAACAAACCGGCCACCCTTGTCTGAGCTCCTGTGAGTCTCAGTCTCTTGTCCTCACCTGGAAGACTGCCTGGGGGACCTGGTGGGCCTTGCCCCCATCTTTATGGATCTTGGCTGAGCTCCAGCTGCTCGCTTTCACCTGGAGGACTGCTGAGGGCACCTGGTGAGCCTTGCCCAGATCCTCACCTTTGTCAAAGATGATCTGAGCCCCAGCCACCCATCATCACCCAGGAAGAGTGCTGCAGTGATCTGAAACCAAGTGCCTGGAGGACTGCCATGGGGACCTGTGGGAACCTTGGTCAGCCCTACCTTGCATTGATTCAACATCAAGAGAGCCTTGCAGAACTTTGGCCTGCCCTCATCAACATCAGAACTTTCTTGAGCAGTGTTGTGTCCCCCTTCCCCACTGAGATGGAAACCACATTGAACCCCACACAGTGGGAGCTTTGGTGAGCATACTCTGCCCTACCACTCTCCTAAGAGCCTTGGTCATCTGCAACCCACCCCATTTCCATCGCTGAAGAATCAAGGAGAAAACTGGGAGCTTTAAAGTTGACAAAAGGAAAGAACAAAAGGCAACCTCAGACATCTAGCCCACCCAAAACAAGTCAAGGAGAGAAGGCCATAGAAGAGCTTGAAAGTCACACCCCTAAGATTTTGGAGATAATAGCAACTGAAGTAAAGAAACAACTCTATTAGGCTATGGAGGAAATCAGGTCAGAATAGTCTCTCAGGTAAAAAAGAAAATAAGAACAAACATGAAAGAATTGCTCAATACATCTAAGGAAGACAGATTAAAAGAGAGAGTAAAAAAATGATGAAAACATTGAATAAACAACACATGAAAGAACTAGAATGCATGAAACAGATTCAAACAGATATCTAGGACATTAAAAATTTTACTGAAAGCTGGCAAAACCACTTGAATGGAACAGAAAATAGAATTTCAAACCTTGAAGACAGCATTGCAGCTAGTGAACCTGAAAGGAAAGATCCCTTAAAAATAACAAGGAACAAGGAAATAGCAATACAACAGTTGCAAGATGATGCAAAGAAAAATAATATAAGACTAATAGTTATCAATGAGTTGGAGTTAACACAAATGACATAAAAAGGCTATTTTCAAAAGTAGTATCACAAAATTTTCCAAGCATGGGAAAAGAATCTGACATAGAATTAAATGAGGTATATAGAACTCCAGCTAGCCACAATCAAAATAAATCTTCACCCCGACACATACTAATCAAGATCCCAGAAACTGAACAAAAGGATATAATATCAAAAGCAATTAGAGAGAAGAAACAGATCACCTATAATAGGGAGCCCATTGGACTCATGGCACATTCTCAGCAAAATCAAATGAAGAAGAGCTTGAAGTGAGATATTTCAGGTCCTGAAAGAAAACAACTTTCAACTCAGATTGATGAACCCTGTAAAACTACCTATCAAATTTAATGGAGAGATAAGATACTTCCATGACAAAGAATGACTGAACAACTTCATGAAAACTAAACCAACCCTATAAAGAGTGCTGATTTGTATTCTAGAAAGAGCCAAAGATGACCACAACTTCAAGAACAACAACAGAAGAGAACCACCAAGCAGAGCAAGCAATGCAGCAGAGAGAAAAAGTAGGGAATCTTACAGTAGGAAAACAACATGACAAAGATAACATGCCAATTGTAGCCATCAATGTCAGTGGCCTCAGTTCACCAATCAAAAGAAGCAGACTGGCAGAGTGGATCAAAAACAAAATCCAACAATATGCTGCATACAAGAAACACATTCAACTAAAAAAAGAAATGAATAGACTGAACACCCAAGGATGGGAAACAATGCTCCATGAGACAAGACCCAGAAAAAAAAAAAAAAAAAAAAAAAAAAAAAAAAAAAAAAAAAAAAAAAAAAAAAAAAAAAAAACAGGGGTAGCTAATCTGGTTGCTTATCATGTCACTTCCAACCAAGCATGATTAAAAGGGATGAAGGTCATTATGTACTTGTTAGGGGAAAACTGCAAGAGGAAGACATAACAATTATAAATAGACATACACCCAATGTAGGAGCACCCAATTATATAAGACAAATTTTAACAGACATGAAAAATCAAATGAGCAATAACACAGCTGTGCTGGAGGAATTTAACACTCCTCTGACAAAAAGAAAGATCAACTAAGCAAAAAAAAAAAAATCAGCAAAGAAATAACAACTAAATCAAACTTGTGAAGAAATGGACTCAGACACCTTTACAGAGGGTACCACCCAACTGCATCAGAGTGCACATTCTTCTCAGCTGCACATGGAACATTTTCCAAAATAGACCATGTGCTACCATATAGAACATGCTTAAATAAATGCAAATGAATAAAAATTATCCCATGTATATTATCTGATCATAGTGAAATGAAACTGGAAATTATTGACAAAAGAAACAGCAAAAATTCCATAAATACATGAAATTAAATAATACCTTCCTGAACAATCAACAGGACACAGATGAAAGAAGAATTTTTTTTTCTTTGCTTTAAACAATTTATTTAACTGAAATGGACTTACATTTGTTTCTGAAGTGACTTCCATTTATTTGGATACATCTTTTCCCAATGATGATTTACAAGATCTTCAAGCCAATGTAAATATTTTATAAATATTTGGGTATACACCTGCACAATACCTCAGCAATACTTTTCAGCAAGAAAACACTGAAGAGTAAAAACCAGGCACAATTACTCACTACAGTGAAAATCTGCTGAGATATGTTTGAGGTGAGAAGGCACCACATACCTCTTCAACTAAGAAAATCACCCTTACAACACAGGGCAATTTTATTTTTATACAGGACCTAGAACACTTAAGCTGCCAATTAAGTGGTGAATGGCAGAACTACAACCCAGTTTATGCCATGAATTCATAGGAACTAGGCTCCAACAGCTCAGATTCCTTCCCACTGGTCCTCACAAAGTGCGCTTCTCTGGGAGGGGCAGGCTGTTGCTTCAGTTGAAACCAAGTGCCTTTCTCTTTGGCTTCTTTCTTTTTCTGATCATTTTCCTTGACATGTTTCAGGAAGCCATCATGACTTTTTGAATGTTTGATATGCTCAATACGTACATTAATCCTCTTGGCAAGTATCTTGCCCTTAACTTGCTTGTTTACAACAATGCCAACAGTGTGCTGGATAACACTGTAGACTCTTCCTGTTTTGCCATGGTAACATTTGTGAGGCATTCCTTTTTGCACAGTACCCATTCCCTTGATGTCTACAATGTCACCCTTTTTCTAGATTCGCATGTATGTTGCCAAAGGAACCACCCCATGTTTTCTAAAGAGCCTGGAGAACATATAATGCGTTCCTCTCCTCTTGCCCTTTGTGTTAGTCATTTTGACAAATTACTGGAAGATGGCGGTTCCAGCCAAAAGGCTGAAAGAAGAAATTAAACAATACTTTTAATCAAACAAAAATGATGATAGAATGTACTTGAGCCTGTGGGATGCAATGAAAAGCTTTCTTTCTTTCTTTCTTTCTTTCTTTTTCTTGGTATTAGGGATTGAACTAAGGACCTTGTACTTGTCAAGCAGGCACTTATGCCACTGAGCTATATCCCTGGCTCCAGTGAAAGTTGTCTTAAGAGAGAAATTTATAGTAGCAAATTCTCACATCGGGAAAACAGAATGAGCTCAAATAAGGAATCTTATGCTGTATCTTAAGCTCCTAGAAAAAGAAGAGCAAGTGAGGTCCAAAGTCCAAACAAGGCAGGAAATTATGAAGATCAGAGAAGAAACAAATGCAGTGGAGATGAAATAATACAAAGAATTTATGTGTAAGACAGTTGATTCCTTGAAAGAATAAATTAAATTGACAAAACCCTAGCCAACTTTATAAAAAAAAAAAAAGAAAGAAAAATTCAATTTCATGCAATAAGGAATGACAAGTTTGTAATCTCCCTATAGAAATTCAGAAGACCATTAATATCTATTTCCAAAATCTTTACTTTTGCAGGATGGAAACCATAGAATAAATGGAGATTCCTAGATATAAACCAACTGCCAAAGCTGAATCAAGAAGATATAAAAATTCTGAATAACTAAATATCAGGCAGTGAGGTTAAAAATGTAATCAAATCCTACCAACGATGAAAATCTCAGGTCTTGATGGATTCACAGCTGAATTCTACAGAAATTTAGAGAAGATTTAATGCCAACTCTTCTCAAAATCTTCAATAAAATTGAAAGGGAAGTAATTGTCTCAAACTCATTCTTGGAGGTGAGTATGACTGATTCCAAAACCAGAGAAAGATCCAACTAAAAAAACAACTATAGGCCAATCTCGCTAATGAATATAGAGGCACAATCTTCAGTAAAATATTAGCAAACAGAATGCAGCAAATCATCACGAAGATTATACATCATGATCAAGTGGGATTCATTCCAGGAATTAAGGGATAGTTTAACATACATAAATCCATAAATATAATATACCACATCAATGGAACCCAAAACAAGAACCACATGATCATCTCAATAAATGCAGGAAAATATTCTGACAAATCAACACTCATTCACGATACTAACCCTATAGAAAATCAGAATAGATGGTTTTTATATCAACCATCTATGATAAACTAACAACCAATGTCATTTAGTGGACAAAAATAGAAAGCCTCTCTATTTTAAAATCAGGAACAAGACAAGAAATCCCAGTGTCACTACTCCTGTTAAATATACTTCTGGAAAAAGATGGAGCAATTAGACAAGAGAAAGAATAAGAGCAGTAGATTGGAAAGGAAGAAGTGAAATATCATTATTGGAAGATGACATGATACTGTACATAGAGGATACAAAAATCTCCACTAAGAGACTTGTAGATTTAATAACTGCATTCAGTAGCATAGCAAGATACAAAGTCAACACTAAAAAATCAATAACATTTCTATTAAAAAACAATGAGTTCACCAAGAGAGAAATTATGAAACCATGCTTTCATAATAACATCTAAAAAAGCGAAATACTTAGCAATAAATCTTATAAAGGAAGTAAAAGATATATACAGTGAGAACTACAGTATTCTGAGACAAGAGATCTAAGAAGATCTGAGAAAATAGAAAGATGTTCCATGCTCCCTGGATAGGAAACATTGTGAAAATGACCATACTCCCAAAATTGCTATATAAATTCAATGCAATCCTTATTAAAGTAACATTAACATAACCTCACGGATCTAGAAAAAAAAAAAACATTCCTAAGATTCGTCTGGAGTCAGAAGATACCTAGTATAGCAAAAGCAATCCTAGACAACACAGGGAAGGCAAGATGCATCATCATTCCTTACTTGAGATTATACTACAAAGCTAGTGTAATGAAATCAGCGTGGTGCTGGCAAAAAAACAGATCTGAGATTCAATGGAACAGATTAAAAGATGTAGACACAACTACAAGCACACTCCACCTTATCTTTGACAAAGGGGCCAAACATATTCACCGGAAGAAATATAGCCTCTTTAATAAATGGTGCTGGAAGAACCAGCTTTTCATATGCTGAAGGCTAAAAATAGACCCATACTTATTATGTTGCACAAAACTACACTCAAAATGGATCAAATATTTAAATATTAAAATTGAAACACTGAATCTTCTGCAGAAGAAGGTAGGTAAAAATCTTAAGGACATGGGCCTAGGGAAAATAGCTATGAACAAAAATCAAACTGCATGGGAAATACTTTAAAGAATCAACAACTGGATTCTCATCATTTTGAGTAGTTAAAAGAAATCACCATCAGAGCAGAGAAAACCCACAAATTAGGAAAAAATTATAACATCCTGTCCCTCAGACAAAGGATTCCTATTTAGAACATTATGAAGAATTGAAAGAAAAATCAGGCCTCCAAAATTCAAAGACATGGGGCTTGTTGTTGAAACTCAGTTGTTTAAGCACCTGCTCTGGCAAACCCAGTAAGGTGCAGGGGACCGTGGTTCAATCCTCAACTCAAGTGCCTTATCAGGCATGCTCTTAAGGCAGCCTGAGCCAGCCAAAAAAAACCCCAAAACAAACAAACAAACAAAAAAACAAAAACAAAAACAATCCTCTTCAATTTTCCCCACCTGCAGGGTGTGCTGAGACAGTGACTGAGACTGGGTGTGGTGGCATGTGCCTGTAATCCCAGTGCTTGAGAGGCTGAAAACAGGAGAATCACTATGAGTCTGATCTATGTAGTGAGACCCTGTAGACCCTGTCCTAAACACAGAAAAAATATTCAAAGCACAATCCAAGAATGGGCATCTGAGAGGAATAACACTTCATAAATGAATAAATGTTCAACACCATTGTTTGTTTAGGAGATGAAAATTAAAACAATGCTGAGTCCATCTGGTCAATCTTACACCAGAAAGAATGGTTATCATCAAGAAGTCAACCAATAACAAATGGAGAGACTGTAGGGAAAAAGGATCTTCTTCACTGTTAGTGGGAATGCAGGCTGGTAAAACCATTATGGAAATCAGTATGGAGATTCTTCAGAAGGCTATGATTGGAGGTTGCATTCAAGCCAGCTAGTCCCCTCCTAGGTATTTTCCCAAAGGATCTGAAACATGTGCATACATATTTATTGCAGTGCAATTAGTCATAGCTAAATCTTATAAACAACTCAGATGTCCATCAATTAAGCAATGAATAAAAAAAGATGTAGTATTTTTATACAATGGAGTATTATTCAGCTATAAAAAAGATAAACTTGAAGCTTTTGTAGATAAGTGGATGCAACTTGAGACTGTACTGGTAAGTGAAATAAACCAGACTAACAAGTTTAAACATATTGTTTTGCTAGTGTGAGAACCTTTTCAGTAAACAAAATCTGGAAAGTACAATAGATACTGTGAAAGGGAAAGAATTTGTTAAATAGAAAGGAAAATCTGGGATGGGAAAAAAGACAAAAGAAAGAAGTGGAAAAGATTATCTATCTATCTATCTACCTATCTATCAGCAAGATAATTTGGATGATTGTACTATCAATCTCTACTGGTCTTTCAAAAGGAGCAGTTAATGTTTTTGTTTTCCTTTTTATTCTTATTTTTTATTTTAATTTCTTTTATAAATTTTTTCAAATATTTATTTATTTATTTATTTTTGTACAAGCCCTTGCTGTGCAGCTTGAACTCACAGTGATCCTTCTGTCTCAGCCTCTCCAGCACTCAGATTACAGGTGTGTGCCACCATGCCTGGTTTTGGTGGTCAGCACAGTGTGACCAGGTTTGTGGGACCAGCATGGCATATGGCACTGGGGAAGGAATCCAGATTCTTAGATCATTGAGCTATCTCCCCAGCTCTCTTTAATTTCTTACAACCTTTCTGTTGTTTCATCTTTAACCCATTTTACACATTTATTTTTAATTCTTATTTTTTATGTACTTAGGACAGAGTCTATTGGGTCTATAGGGTCTCACTATGTAGATCTGACTCATAGTGACTCTCCTGTTTTCAGCCTCCCAAAAGCGCTGGGATTACAGGCGTGCACCACCATTCCCAGTCTTAATCACCATCACGGAGTGCTCAGCAGGCTGGGCTGGCACAGTATACTGGGGATCAAATCCCTGCTGCTGCAGCTGCCTAAGCATGCGCTTTAGTCTGCTTAGCTATCAGGCTGGCCCTTACGTGTTTGTATCTGGTAACCTAAACAACTAATTGGAAGATAATATAACGCAGTACAGCATCCCTTTTTGAATTTCTAATACTTTGTTTAGTGAAATTTTGTATCATTTCTAATATTTTTTCCTCTACTATTTTGTACTCTTTTTTTTTTTTCTTAAGTTTTTTTTTGTTGTTGTTTTGTTTTGTGTTTTGTGGGACCAGCGATTGAACTCAGGCCTGTGTGCTTGCCAGGCAAACGTTTATTCTACTGAGCTATTTCCCTGGCTCCTTACTATTTTGTACTCTTAAAAACAAAAAAGACAAAAACAAAACAAAGCAACAACAAAACAAACAAACAAACAAAAACTCGCTAGTGACACAGGACAGCAAAGGCACCCCTGCTCTAATAGAAAGATCAAATTTAGGGGATTGGACAATTTTTTATTTTCCCATGCTTTACTTGACCATGATTGCCGGTTGCTGTGTTGGGAAGCCAATCTGTCACCCTCTTTATAGTGAGAGCTCCGAGCCCCCCAGGTCAGTGTGATGGTGGAAACTAGTTAGCAGGCTGTTGACCTTATCCTGTGCCAAAATCATGAAGAGAACATGTTTGAGAGATGGGAGAGCATCTCATGTTCACAGAACTCCTACTTATACTTCATTCACCACAGGAAGATGCACCAGCAACGTCCTGCGGTCCTAACGTTAAGCTCTTGGATTCTGCAGTTGTTGGCTGGGTCAAAAGGTTGCTCCCTCGGCACTGTTGCCTGCCTCCTTCCCACTGTCTTCTCTACAGTGTAAACAATCATTGAATTCCCATCAGATAGGAAATTGTGATTGAAGGAAATGAGCCAAAATTTGCCACTTTTGTTCTTCTGAGCAGGCTTCTTCTTACTAGATTAAATTGTTTATTTTGATGATTGAAACTTTACTTAATATCCAAAATCAACATCAAAGGGTAGCCTCTCTTTTTTTTTTTTTTTTTTTTTTTTTTTTTGCATAAAGTGGTAAAAATTTTTTTAAGGTTAACAGCTTTTTTAAGACAAGAGTTTTAGGACCTCTCCCAGCCAGATCTGCCTGATAAAAATGACTTTTTTCAGGGTGCTATTTTTAGTTTCCACCTTTTTCCTACCAAAATATATTCTCACTAGTACACAATGTTAGCTTGCACGCAGTAAGAGTCATTTCTTTCCAATCCTGTTATTAGTAAAAATAATTCCACCCAAATAAAGCAAATGATATTTGAGTGTTTGAAATGATGTCACTTAAACCACATTTCATGTTACTCTAAAAGATAATTATGTCCAATGACTATGATAGAGATTAATTGCCTGAGCTATTGTTTACTGTATTTTGAAAGGGTGTTGAATTTAGGAGTTAGTTTATAATTAAATGCTTTGGGCATATGAAGTTCAATAGGTCTTTATCTTTTTAAGTCAGGAATAGAAAGACTTTATATTCTTTCTGTCCTCCTCCACGTTTGCCAGATGGTTCAAATCAGTAAATACTGTAGTACGCCTTTGCAGAGTTGGTAAGCTTCTGTCTCATTCACGTATCACAGCTGACACAGCTGAGAAAGAGCTTTGTATGGATTTGTGTGGTTGAGAGTGATCAGTTTAGAAGCACAAGATGTGGGTTTCTATGCAGCATGACTCCCTCTGATCTCCGCCACCCAAGCCTGCCAGCTTCACTTCTTTCCTGCTTTCCATAAAGTAAGTGTCTCAATCAGACAGCAGCTGGAGATGTTCCTGTGGCTCTGCTAATAAAGAAACTGAACAGGTGCCTCCACCACCTTAAGGCAAGGTGGAAAGCAGCTCACTGAAGAGCTGAAGAGCTGTGAGGAGGCTGACTGCTGGGGGGAACCAGAAATGTGGTTTCAAAGATGTGTGTGGGGCTGGCAAGATAGCTCAGCAGACTAAGTACCTGCGTACTTATCAAGCCTGGGGACTGGGTTTCAATCCTCAGCACCACATTAGCGCTGGCCCCACCCCCGGGGGGGTGCTGAGCCAGCTAGTGAGACTGGGTGTGGTGGCACATCCCTGTAATTCCAGCGCTGAGGAGGCTGAAAATAAGAGGATCACTATGAGTCTGAGCTCTGTAGTGATACCCTGTAACAAGTAGATTAAAAAAAAAAAAAAAAAAAAAAAAAAAAAAAAAAAAAAAAAAAAAAAAAAAAAAAAAAAAAAAAAAAAAGATGTGTGTGGAAGGAAGGGAAAATCATTTTGGAAAAGACAACAAAACCCAAAACCCAAAAAGCACCATCAGAGAAGGCATTTAAATTTAAGGGAGAATGTAAGGAAGAATAAACTTCAGAAAGCACATTATGCATCCAAGGAAATCTGGAATCCAGTGTGGCTGCCATTAGGCATACGTGCTGATAAAAGAATTGGAGAGAAAGGCACATTTATTTAATTTGTGTATTACTGAGAAATAAGGTTGAATTTAATTTAGTAGACTCTTGGAAAAGAAAGTACATGATCCCATAGATGCTTTAGGAAGATTATGCTGGTGGTAGACAGGAGGTAAAAAAAATGTCAAGGGGCTATTTCAGGCAACGTGTACTCAAAGCCTGAGCTGAAACGAAAGCATTGGGGAGAAGTGAGGCAAAAGGCCGCATGGCTGCCGCAGAGAGCAGTTCTGGGCTATCAGGCTTCTACCTTTGATTTCTGAGGGAGAAGTGGGATTCACTTCTACTCCAAGGCCTTCAATCCGCATTAATTGAATAATTCAAATGCCATTAATGAAAAAAAAAAAAAAAAAAAAAAACTTTGGCAAGGTCTAGTTTTGAGAAACTTATGATGAGTTCTATTTCAAATTTTAAGTCTCCCACATATAATTACTTTTGCCTTTATCTTACAGCTGGTAATTAGGATGGCAACTAAGGTTTGGAGTGATTATATTGCTCTGAAAAAGTGATTATGTCCCATGCCATTTTTATGTCACACCCGTGATTCTCAGTCCCATTTGTCCCTTGTCCAATTAGTGTCTGTCAACCTTCACTGTGACAACCCTACCCTCATAAAATTCCTTCACTCTGCAGAGAATGATAGGGTACCTTTTGGCCTCTTGAGTGACATATTTTTTATCACTGCATGTTCTCAGTATGTCCTGACTGCATTCGCGGTGGGGAGGTGGTATGCATACAGAACACGTCTTACATCTTTATGTCCCTTCCTCTCTCTGCCCTCCCTGTTCCTTCCAGGTTTTGGTCCTCTTCCCTCTTGCAAAACTCTATTTCCATTGTTTAAAATTCTCTTTTTCCCATCCCATTTCCCTGCACTCATGCTCCTATCTATTTCTTGTTCCCTTGTCTATTTGAAAGTGATCTCTTTCCCTCTTATTTATCTAACTTTTATTTTGTTCATATATATAATTTTTTGGTATGTTTTATTAAGAGTCTGCAGGGTCTACAGCGTCTCACTCTGTAGAATGGATTCATAGTGATCTGTCTGTGTTCACCCTCCTAAGGGCTGGGATTACAGGCATGCGCCACCATGCTCAGTCTCCACTGCTGCCAGCAAGGCAGGCCTGGGAATAGAACCCAGATTTGGGCACTTTGATCTGCGGAACTATTTGACCAGACCTTGTTCATTTATGTTTTGTGGGCTGATTATGCACAGGGGACTGCTACCCTGCCATGAGGAAGTATAAGCTTGAGGCTTTCATCAGTAAACGGGTGCATCTTGGTACCACAGTGCCAGGCAAAGTTAGACACACGAGCTTAAATATCACATGTTCCCTCAAGATATGTTTTTAATCTCTTGTATTACTCTGCTCTTATTTTCTCTGCTCTTCCCACTTTGATTTCTTGGCTTGTCTTTAAATATTACAGGGATTTCCTATGTTTTTGGACCTGTTCTGCCCTCTACATACAGCATATTTTCTCCAGACAGCCACAAGTCAGGCTACAGATCATTATCCAAATGTCCCCAAGAGGCTTTTCTTAACCACGCTGATCAAAGTGGTTTTTCCCCCTCCAACTCTTCCAATTGACTCTTCATTCTTGGTGATTTTTCACTTTTTTTCTAGCATGATATTTGTTGGCATATAATCTACTTTGTATTTATTTATTCATTTATTTTTATGTATTTAGCACAGGGTCTACAGGGCCTCGCTATGCAGATGAGACTCATAGTGATCTTCCTGTTTTCAGTCTCCCAAGCGCTGGGATGACAGGTGTGTACCACCATACCCAGTCTCAGTCTCAGCACTCCCTGGGGGAGGGGCACACTTCATGGTGCCGGGGATCGAGCCCTGGTCCCTGCGCTCTGTCTAAACAGGCACTTTGGTCCACTAAGCTATCTGGCCGGCCCTCTCCTATGTATTTATTTATATTTAGCTCCTATTCTTTCTTGCTTCCCATTCCACTAGCTGGTTCTCATCTCCTTTATTTGCTGCTGCATTTCTAGGAAGTAGAATTTTGCTTGGCACACAATTGTGCTATGTAAGAATTTGTCAGATAGATTAATACTCCCACTTACAGGGAAAGAGTGGTTGGCTGGGTCACTTTCAGAAATAAGATTTTGCTAATATGAAAATCTATTTCCTTTAAGTCAATAAGACAGCTGCTAAAAACAGAATAAATAGAAAATGTTTAACCTCTTAAAGTTTATTCTATAAAGTTAGTTTTACCTATCCAAATATTCTATGCATTACTTATAATGAAATGCCTGTGGTTAATATAATACATGTTATTAAGGAAAGGAAAAAATGTTACTGAACTGGTATTTTACTGGGAATCCGATTGACATCTAGTTTTATATGTTTCTGCCACAATCCTTTGCAAGCCAGCACTTATTTTCTTGTTTATATAACAAAAGACATGGTACAATATCTCAAAAGGATCACTTTAATGTGCATAGACAGTACTTTGATGAAATTGTTGAAAAAAAATTGACCAAAATTTCTTGCCAAATTAAATATGTGACCCAAGACAAATCAGGACCCTGATGTGGTTTTCACATTATTCTGCTCAGTGCTCTGGATTTAATTCACTTTCAAAACAATAATTAATGCTGATCAGATCTTGAGAATTTACTTATAATCCTGATTTTACAGATGAGGAAGCAGCAGAGAAGTTAAGTGGCTTATTTAAAGTCACACCACAAATGAATAGCAAGCTGGGACTCCCCGTGAGGCACTTTTGCCTCATGGTTCTAAGTGTATTAATGTCACCATGTGATGCCAGGATAATCACTACAATACAGGCCCAAGGATGACAATTGATCTGGGGAGGGGGTTGCTGCCATAAGACCAGAGATTCTCCATTAAATCTCATATCTGTAATGAGACCTGGTTCCTGCTGATACAAATGGAGCTCTGATCCATGTTTCTGCTTTTAGGGAAGAAACGTCACTTTGGTTTCCCTAAACCTTTGGGACAGAGAACCTAGACTAATAGGCTCAGTGGAAAAATAAAGAACACCATATGTTCTGACATTAATGCAAAGGGGTGTTAGGGTTTATAAATAAATTTGAGACTAGCGTTTCTTCCTCACAGGTGTAGAATGGTTATGTAACACTTATTTAGACAGTCACATGTTCAACTAGGCATACTTGCTGGAGTTTGTTGTGATCAAATGTCAGTTGCTTACACAGAACAGGAGATTCTTACTAAATCTTGTCTTTGAGCCATGGCTTCTTCCTTTATATTGGAAGAAAGCACTTAGAAGTGTATTTTATGCAAACTGCCAGTTAGTCGATATGATTATCTTCATGTTTTTGTATTTCCTCATCTGTAAAATAATGATCTTATAAGAATTTCTCTCATGTTGTTGCTTGAAATTTAGGCAAAATAATCTTGAGTATTTAGCACAGTGATTCGCATATGGCAAGCATGATATAATTGTTAGTTTCCATTCTTAGCTTTTTCTCCTTCTTATCTTTCTTCTCATGCTAGTGATTATTGATGAAGATGGGAATATTCATTCTCCAAGTGATGGAGAATAGGAAGATGAGGGAATATTTTCATGAACATACACTTCAAAGACTGGCCATCAAGGCACTTGTTCTTAGATAAAAGATGATAAGATCCCAGACTTAGTATTCAAACGATTCTAACACTGACAGCCAATAGCTAAGGCAGTATTGGAAGCGTAGCACTGCAGCCACTGTAGATCCCTCAGAGATATACCACAAGGCTAACACTGCAGACACTTTGGACCCCTTAACCTTCTGCTAGTATCATGAAGAATACACTCAACTATGCCAGATGTACATTTTTCTATGTACAGAAGAAGACAGGGGAGATGAGAGGAGAAAACAGGTGTTAGGCACAGGCCCTTGCATGGCTGAGGAGGAGCTCGGATCCTTCTTGGAGTACACAGACCAGCAGCGCAAAGGACACTAAAATATTTTCTGAGTGAATGAATATAGGAACTGGTAGATAGATGCTCTTCCAGGTATCCAAACATGGCCAGAGTGGTAGATACACTGCTTGTCTTCTCAGTCATTATTGTCATCCAGCTTCCTTTCAGTGTTTCCTTCTGCAAAGTCTGGAAAGCTAACAAGCGCATTTCCAAGGCTTTCCCTTAGCAGGGGTGTCAGATATGACTGGAGTTTGGTCATGTGGATGATTTACATGGGCTTACCTTTGCACCCTGAATTACAGTGAAGAGCTGAAGAGCAGGAGTATTGTTTTGCTGGTGCCTGGGGGCCTCCACTCCTCCATCAGTGAGCGGGAAGTCCAGGCCTGCAGTGTGACCTCGGTTGTTGCTCAGGGACAGTGGACTGGAAGTGTATTAATTAAAGTCTCTAACTGCGCTGTAAACCTGCAAGGCTTCTTCTAGTAACTGGAAGTGTGGCAATCAGACTCTGTTTAAAGAAGTCGATGTGGATTCAGTTCCTCTGGCCTGTTTCCAGGTGCGGGCTCCTTGCAGTGGGATTCTCGATGTGGTTCACCACACGCCTTCCTTCTGCTCAGTCTTTCTTTTTCTTTTTTTTTTTTTTTTTTGTCTTTTTGAGACAGGGTCTTACTGTGCAGTTCAGGCTGGCCTTGAGCTCACTTTTGTAGCCCAGGCTGGTCTCGAACTTGCACCGATCCTCCTGCCTCAGCCTCCCGAGTGCTGGGATTACAGGCGTGCACCACCACGCCCAGCTTGCTCAGCCTTTCTTAACTGGCCTTAGTCAAACACCCTTTCCCTCCTAAACATTCCCTCATCTCTCCAATAAATGCGCGTTTTTCTTTCTTCGAGCTACTAAATTTTGTTTCTTTTATTGTTTTTGTCACATTCTACCTTGATTTCAAGTTGGTCTTCTAGGGCTGGCGGGATAGCTCAGCAGACTAAGAGTCTGCTCTGGCAAGCGCAGAGACTAGGGTTCAGTCCCTAGTCTCCCATGCTGTGCTGGTGGTGGCACATGACTGTAATCCCAGTGCTGGGTAGGCTGAAAACAGGAGGATCACTATGAGCCCGATCTTCTTAGGAGTGAGTCCCTCTACCAAGTACATAAATGAAAAAAAGTTTGTCTTCTGATCTACTCAAATGGAAGGATTTTTTTAGGCAGCATAAAATTAAGATGTATTTAGAGGTTGTTATGGTTTGTGTATAGGTGTCCGCCCAAAGCCTCATGCAGTCATGGGGCAGCTTCTGGAATTCATAATGGATTATTGTGACAGGTGATCTGCTTTTCGATGTAAAGTACGCAGAGAAGTTAGCTGCTTGAACAGCTGCTAGCTCTCTCCCAGTACTCTTGCTCTCTGCCATGGAAGGTTGCACTCTGCCATGTGCCAGCAGTCTGCTTTGGAGCCAGTTGAATATGGGCTGAAACCTCCAGTAACTGTGAGCTAAATAAACCTTTCCTTCCCTCATTTTGAGTATCAGGTGTTTGTCTCAGCAAAGAGAGAAGAGTAACTAAGACAGAGGTCTTTTTAATTCACCCAGTGCTTACCACAATGTCCCAAGTACAGAGGACACTCAATTCCTATTAACAGGATTTAGTAAGATTGTTTGGGAAGGGTTCCCCCTAGAGACACTATGCCTAGAAGCCATGTGCTGGGGTGTACCAGGGATTGAACTCAGGACTCTGTACTTGCCAGGCAAGGGCTTATTCTACTGAGCTATCTCCCAGGCCCTACCTATGATGTTTAAAGATGAAATATTATTAAATTATTTTATTTGGACTTTAGTTTTGAATCAGTTTGATTTAGAAGTCTGCCTTGTTAATTCTTTGTATTCAGTTTTGTTGGAAGATGTAAGTTTTCAGAAAGTTTTGTTATTGGTAACTGAAAAAATACATCAACTGTCATTTAGCATTATTATTATTATTATTATTATTATTATCATTAATGCTACCTCATTTAAAAAGTAGGGCACAAAGGACTCTGGAATGAACTTAACTGCACTAGAATCACCCTGGATCTTCCACTTAACTACCTAGTGATCCCTGGTAAGTTACTTAATCACTCTGTGAGTGCTTTGGTCTTCTTGTATTTATTTATTTATTTATTTATTATTATTATTATTATTATTATTATTATTATTATTATTTTGTCTTCTTGAGACAGGGTCTCAACATGCAGTTTAGGCTGGCCTTGAGCTCACTTTTGTAGCCCAGGCTGGTCTCGAACTCACACCGATCCGCCTACCTCAGCCTCCCGAGTGCTGGGATTACAGGTGTGCGCCACCACGCCTGGGAAGGTCTTCTTGTATTTAAAATGTGGCTAATAATGATAGTTACTTCCTGTAAGGACTGAATAAATCAATAGACATAGAGTGAATAAATCAGGTGTAGGCTGTCGGTAGGCTTTTTATTATATTTTGTATTTCATTGGCTGTTATTGGGTTGTTGAGAATTTTAATATCTTCTTGATTCAGTTTTGGTAATTTGTACCTTTCTAGGAAACTGTTCATTTCATCTGTGGCTTCAATTCTGTGAGAGTAGAGATTCTCAAAGTAACTACTTATGATTCTCTGTATCTCTGCTGGGTCTGTAGTAATTTCACCCTTTTCATTCCTTATTGCTTGAATTTGAGTCCTTTCTTTCCTGTTTTTGATGAGGTTAGCTAGGGGCTTATCAATCTTATTTAATCTTTTGAAGAACCAGCTTTTGGATTTATTAATTCTTTGTATTGTTTTCTTTGTCTCAATTGAATTGATTTCTGCTCTAATCTTTATAATTTCCTCCCGCCTTCGGGCTTTGGATTTCGTTTGTTCTTCCCCTTCTAGTCGGTTTAAGTGTTGTGTAAGATTGTTTATTTGTTCCCGTTCTGTTTTCTTAATGTGTGAGTTCAGAGCTATGAATTTCCCTCTGAGAACTGCTTTCATTGCATCCCACAAATTCCGGTAGGTTGTGTTTGAATTTTCATTAA